>JAECUM010026797.1:0-20280 GCA_016617855.1 Megalonaias nervosa | reverse complement strand
GCTTGCGTAGTCTTGGAGTAACAACTCCACTTCCTTACATTGCTCTGATGTTAATGTTCCGTCAAGGACAACGTCGATGTAAGTTTCCTCCATCATCAAAGGACAACTAGGGATTACTTCCGCCTCTCCTCCGTTGTCGTCAGGTTCTTCAGTTACAACTGTAGCAACCATGAACTCTGTGGGTGTCTCTCTTTCATGGTAACGTTTCAAGAGATTTACATGGTACAGCTTCTCCTTGTCTCCTACACGGATATGGTAGTTCTGCCCACCCTTTGTCTCCGTTACCACAAATGGTCCCCTCCATGAGACTTGAAGTTTGTTGTGCTCTAGCGGCAGCAACAACAACACCTTGTCACCCACCTCGAAGTGACGTTCCTTCGTCCTTTATTGTAAAATTTGACTTGACGTCCCCTTGCGTCGCAGAGATTCTCCTGAGTCAATTTAGAAACCTCTTCTAGCTTGTTGCGTAGATCAAGGACATACTGGTATGTTGTTCACACTTCCTCGGATGCTTGCTCATCTGTCCATATCTGTTTTAATATAGCCATGGGTCCCCTGACTGTCCTTCCATAAACTAATTCAAAAGGTGAAAACACTAAACTAGCCTGTGGCACTTCTCGATACGCAAACAGTATCGCCGGAAGGTATCGATGCCAGTCCCTGAGTCGACCTTCATGCCACTGAAATGCTCCACCAAACCACTGCACTGCGGGTGATATGGGGTAGTTGTCAGGTGTCTAATGGACAGTAACCTATTTACCTCTTCCATCACCTGGCTCACAAACTGCGTCCCCTGGTCAGTCAGTATCTCATCCGGGACACCAACTCTCGACCAAACTCCTAACAAGGCCTCAGCCACTGTGACTGAGTCAATGGTTTTCAAGGCCACGGCCTCCGGGTACTGGGTGGCATAATCTACTATCATTAGTATATAACAATTACCGCTTTCTGCCGCCGGCTTTACTGGACCTACTAGGTCCATCGCCACCCTCGAGAAAGGTTCGTCAATCAGTGGGGTGGTTCCTAGTGGCACTGGGCGATGGGAGGTCTTAGGTGCCACCCGCTGACACTTGTCACACGACAAACAGAACTTCCTAACATCCCCATACACACCTGGCCAGTAGAATTCCCTCACCAACGTCTCTCTGGTCTTCACCACGCCCATGTGGCTTCCAAGTAGACCCTCATGTGCCAGCCTAAGCACTTCTGCTCGTTTCGCTACATGCACAACAACTTGCTTAAACGTATTGGTCCCTTTCCTGACGTACTGATAGAAAATACTGCGTTTCATCGTGAACTTCACCTTGCCATCTGGCGATTTCTGTATGGACCCCTCTTCTGCATACCTGCGTACCTTGTTGAGAGACAAATCTTCCTCTTGAAGTTTCCTCAACTCGCCAGGTAGCAAATGGTCTATGGGCGAAGTCGTGGGTCTTAGCGGCTTTGACTCTGACCTTCACTTCATAGCCCTCGTCTCAATGGACTCCACATGTACAGGTATACACGTCACAGGGTTAGGTTGTGGCAACACATACCTACACCCTAATATCACATCATGAGACAGTCCTGACAAAAACGCTGCTTGAATTCGCCCCTTTATGTACAGTGAATCAAGGTCTATGTTAACAACTGGGAGCGAATCTTTCATCCGGTTAGCAAACTGGACTTCAACCGTCTCGCCTGTATAATCTCCAGACTTGACATACCTACTACCTACCAAGGCCGGATAACTACAACCAGTATCAAACAGTACGGTTGCCCTATCACCATTTACCGTAGCTACCGCTGTGTTAGTCAACTCCACTGGTTCCTATTCCTTAACAGTATTCGTAGTTACCGAATTAACCATCGTCAGACGATACTTTCTACACTCCTTAAGGACATGGCCTGGTCTGTTGCAGCGGTAACACACCGGTTCACCTTTCCTCCCTGTAATATCCTTCTCTACACCCTGAGTCTTCCCCGACCCACGGAAATGTTCTAGGCTGGGATTTCTGGCCCCTGGCCTTCCACCATTCTGACCATTCCATCTTTGGGGTGCCACCTCAGTGGTCTTCCTATGCTCACTGATGCCGGGTCAGTCCCTGCCACCCCAGGTGGTTGGACGTGAGTGTGCACTTTCATAGCGCATTGCCATCACGCTTATATCATCCAAGGTTGAGAATTCATGTTCCGCTAAGAACACTATTAAGTCTTTCCGGTAGGTACTTAAAACATGCTCTTTCAAAATTTCCTCACGTATGCCTTCATACGTTTGCGCGGTACCAGCCGTTTTCATCCATTTATCAAAATTTACACATACGCGGTTATGGAATTGCATGTGCATTTCGGTAGCTCTTTTCTACAATTCTCTAAAGAATTTCCGAAACGCTTCTGCCGACAGCTCATAGTGCCGTAGTAGTGCTTTCTTCAGAGCGTCGTAGTCGTCTACCTCGTTCGACATCATATTGTGGTAGACATCTTTTGTGGCTCCCTGTAAGAATGCCGAAACATTGATAGCCCACTGGTCTTTGGGTAGCTGATGAACCAGTGCCAACTTTTCGAACTGTGTCAAAAAGTTGTCAATGATCTCGTCCTTGTTGTTGAACATGAGCATGGTGATCTGTATTGGTTGCATGTCTTCAGATTGCCTACTTGTGGGTCCTGAACGTTCGTTCAAGTCTTCACCCCTTCTGTACTCGGCTTCGATCCTTAGCCTCTCCATGGCTAACATGTTCACGTTCTCTGGCTTTCTCTTCGGCATGCAATCTGCCTATTTTGAGCTCTCATTCACGCTCAGCTGCTTGCCTGTCTTTCTCTCGTTCTGCAGCTAGTTGCTGTTTGTGCTCTCTAACACTCCGCTCAATAAACTCCGCTAATTGAGCCCCTTCATACCCTAATTCATCTTTTCCAATCGAACGGAATTCCCTAATCAACTGTCTGTCTGTCGTCATCTTTGACTACTTATACTGTGACACAAGAATTAAGTTCTTTTACCTACACTCAAGTTTTACTGCCCTACTACGAGATAGCCCCACACTTGTTTACCTTATTTCTAGTATGGCCCTACTCAATTAACCCAGAATAACCTTTGCACCAACAGTCAATAAACAGGCATTCCCCCACTGAAATGTCTTTCCCCAAATTAGCATAACGCTTACACACTAACAAGGCGAAATTTACTGCTGCAGGGTTGGCCTGACTATCTCTCCCAAGAGAATATAAAGGTAAATTTTTTCTCACTTCACGAATTTCGAATATGACCTGAGCACAAGAGAAATTACATCAATCTCTTACAATATTTTCATCACAATATGAAACAAATGACAAGAAAATTGCATGCACAAAAAAAAAATATATATATATATATATATATATATATATATATATATATATATATATATATAAGCAGGCAATGATTTGATTCACTCTGATCGCTATTTCTTGAAAAGTACTCTTGCAATTATCGCTTTTCTGTCCTATATTTGCTCAGACCTTTTTACTCGAATACAAATGTTCCGATCCCTAGACGAGCGCCAACTTTGTCACGTACTCCCCTCCGACTTTGTTGGGGTGGGTTGAATGGGTTTGGTTATCATTATCTAGAGGTGATCGCCTACGGTGTAATTTGCCCAAAGCGAGTAAATATCAATAGAAATTGTGAAATTTACAGGTGGAATAGATAAAGATCTGAACAGGCACATAGAACAAAAAGACACGAGCCCCCGTACATGTACAAACCATAAAATTTAATAAAAAATTCATAGACAATAAAATTCATAAACAATTGCAATAATGCATTACATTAGAAAGATACACTTCTTTGATTCAAATTTTTCAAACAAATTTCAAAATACAATTATGCTTTTACAAATAGCCAGTCTGTTAAGCGATAGAATTAAATCATCATCAGATCTTGTGAAGATTGAACACTGCTTTGTACAGATTCATAACCTGATAGTTTTTGCCTCAGTCCAAATCTCGGTGACTGTTCCTTTGGCTTCCTGTGCCTGTAAGTCTGGGTCCTTCCACTTTCCCCTTTTTCAAATCCTCAGGTGTATTGCTGCCTTTAGCCTTCCAACTTGTGTGGTCACTTTGGCTTGCAAGTTCGTGATTTGTCATGTAGACCCTGGTGGGACAAATCTTACCTTGTGTCTTCAAGCTTTACCGCAAGAATTGTTCCATAGATTTTTTTGCCAGACATCTAATCTCTTGGATGATAATTACGGGTGAATATCTTCTACATCAGTCTGGAGTCTTCCTTCGAAATTTCTCTCGTAGAAAAAGTGTAGATTGATTTAAAAGTGTTGCAATACGCATTTTAAACTGACAGTTTTCGAGAGGAATCACGCCCCCTTTTCACAGCGTAACAATCTGAATTAAATACATCTCCTGCTCGAATTTGGCGCCCAAAAATTGTAGTCAATCTGCCAAACTGGATTACCAAATACTTATCACTGGGAAGTTTCAGAATTGACAGTTTTCGGTACAGATCAGAGGTTAACCCTATCCTCTGCAGTTAAGTAAACAAAGTTCCAATTAAGAACCACCGCTCGCATGACAGTGACATTACCAATCAGTGCGTTATGGCAATTTGAACTCGTGCCAGTCCCCATAGATCTAATTAATCGTTCACCTTTCCAACTTAATGTTTTTTTCCTAGATTGACATAAATTTGGCCCTTTACAACTACTTAACTCTATCTTAAGCACTTTATACCTACTAAAAGAGATTCAAATTTCCCTACAACTGGTCACTAATTTTACTGTTTAAGTATTAAGGCAAACTTGCTATAATTGATTTTAATTAGATTTATAAACACAATCCAACTGTCCTACTGCCTTCTTTTGTTTAACTCATTAACCCCTGGAGGTTTTTGTCGTTTTCGCCTAAAATGCGAGTAGGAAACCCATTTTGGGGGCTATTTCTGAATACATCCTAATACATCGACCTCCAAGACATTTTAGGTTAACCTAATGCCTAGTTGTGTTAGAAACATCGTTTTTCATTGGCTATTTCGCCTGAGCATGAGCAGAAGGGTAAAAGTTGGAGTTCTTTTTTTTCTTTTTTTTTTTGCTTAACGGACCCATCATTTTCGTGTCGAGACCACTCTTTATTCTAAATGCCCATCTTATCCTACTTTTTGCAAAGGTTCACCTGTCTGTGTGCAGTTCAGACCGGTCTGTCTTAGATCTGAGGCCAAAAAGTCTAAAATCCGGACACAAAATCGGATTCCGACCTCATGCGAATTTCGGCTGGAAAAAACTTGGGTCCAAAAAGTTATGTTTTTCCCTCTGTATTTTGTAGTGCAACTAGAACATCCATATTATTTGGTATCATCGTAAAGCTACATCTGTCTACCTTTCTATAATACCACCCACTTTATTGTGTCATACATGACCTTGACGCCACAGAGCTCAGAAGTAGTCTACCACCTCCTGCCTCGTAAACGCGGCGCCAGGGGTTAATGAGTTAAATTTCTCAACTAGAACTGTAACTTGACACCATTACCTTGGAGCAGCTGCTGATAATATGGAATTCACCCAGGATCACAGCCTCTAAATTTAACAGTGACTATAGAGCTACTCCTCTATCATAGACATATTATTATTAAATTATGGAGAGAATTTACAAAATCTAAACACAAATATATCTTCTCTTCTAAAACTTATAAAAATACCATAGGACCTGGACTAAATAAATTTTAACCCTATAATACATGCCATAGGTTGCTGATACCTGGTCTATGTTGTTTGCAGTTGGACCTGACTTTTAAGCAAGTATATACACTGTATATTTTGTTTTCAATAACTATTTCAGTGGATATTTAGCAGAAAAAAGTTTAAAATTCTCTGTTTTACTGTTTATATTATCATTGCTTACTCCAGAAGTTTCAAATCTGGTGCAATTCTGTGTTTAGTGTACATATATATAGCCTTTTGTCTGTCAGAAATTTTGTTCAGGACATGATCATCAAGGTTATTTGCATGTTTTATTTTAGGCAAGCATTTTGCCATATTGTAGAACATTGCTCCACAGTTATATCTATTATAGTCTTTACTTACTTGAAATAAAATGTGTGGGTGTAAAATATATTTTGATTTATTGACTTCAAATTCTGCACTTGCAGGAATTTTTTAGCACAGCTTTGCAGTATAAAGAATTTATTGCATTCCAGTACAGATAAGTAAAGATAGTAAACTTCTCATTTCAAGAAACTCTCTCTGACCACTAGTTGGATGGAATTATTGAAATTCTTGGAATGTGTCTAAATTCTGAATTTGGTTGGATTAGGGAGTCTGGTAGTTTGTAAAAGGGTTGAATTCACCTTGAACAGAGTTGCCATGTTTATGTTCTGGCTAGTTTTGTTTATATTAACACAGTTTTGTTTATACCTCATTTTCTTTTGAGTTGACTGGTTTAGTCTATTGGGCAATGCCTGGTACATTGCTAGAGGAGAACAACATCCAGGTTTATCTGAAACATCATATATTTTGTTGTCATATGCGATTTCTCTCAGCATCATCTTGTGTTTAAGGTGTTTTAATGTGTTTTGTAGCTGTTAAAACCTCTAAGTAAAGTGCTCGAGCTTTGACAAGAAAAATAGGGAGATTTTCTGAAACAAATTTCAAAGATGAATATCTCAAAATCAAACTGATATGCAGATAGTATGCATTGTTCAGTGAAGCAAGAGAAGATCAAAATGATCTATGATAAGTGAAAGTTACAAAATGACAGATCCATGATACTTAGAAACAATTGAAGAAGAAAAAATATCAAAGGAAAGATTGTGGGCTGATGTTTCTGAAATTTATTATATTCCAAACATAGGTTAACAAACTATGAAAAGATGATATCTGTAAAGGGCATTCCCATCTTTTATGAACTGCTGTCTTCTGTATGAACGATGAAATTGATAATGAGGCAGGTTTCACTCTGTACTGTATATGCTCATTTATAAGTCAGAACTAGTTGCTAACATCATAGAAGAGAGTGTGCCATCACATACTGTGCTGACAGATCTGGGTTTATGCATTTTGGATTGAATTGATCAGTATAGACCCTGATCAGCTAGTGCTTTATGTAATGGTGAATGTTGTTTGCAGCTGAAGGTTACTTGTAGGTGAATATATACAGTAAAACCTGTCTTGAAAGACTGACTGCTATGTGAGACCACCTGTATTGAAAGGCCATATTCTCCATGCACTGATTTATTGATTATAGTGTTATGACCTGTTATGAGAGACCACCTGTATTGAGAGACCATAATTTTGGGGCAAAGGGGGTGGTCATTCAAGAGAAGTTCTACTGTATTATAATTTTCTTGACTGTATTGATCAAAATGTAGGTGATTTAATTTGTATGCTGGAGACTCCTACATAATGCTGGGATGTAGCAAAGATACAGTTAGCATCTTGCCATGAAATTTAGGTAGGAATGGCTGGGATTTCTTTTAAACTGTGATTATTTTTTTTGTCATTATTTGGCTGAAAAATTCCACCCATCCCTTCCCAACCAGAAAATTAAGTGGTTGGACCCTTAGTGGGTGAGGAGATTATGGTTCTTTGTCCAGGTCACACCAGGCCACAGGAATAGCACTTCTAGCTCCCATTTCCTTGGCATGATATGGGTAGTAATGTTACAAGTGCCATCAAAACCAGCAAAAAAACAAAAACAGGAAAAATGAACATACAGTTACAAAACTAGATTTGTATTTGAAAACATGTATACCCCCCAATAAAATCATGTAAGTGAAGTTGACAGTGTCCAGAAAAATACAAATGTGTCTGAAAAACATCAATACCCCCACTGCAATCAGGTAAATCAAGTTCACACTGTCCAAAAAAACTTTAAAATGTGTTTTAAAAACATGTATACCCCCGCTATAGCCAAAGATATCAAGTTCACAAAGTCCAAAAACTTACAGAAGTATATAAAAATATGTATACACCCACTGCAGTTGAACAAGTCAAGTTCCTAAAGTCCCTACAAAAGCTAACAGTCCAATTTAATGTCACAAGTAACTTTTAAGATATCTTAAAATTTGTATTAGATATTCTCTTTTGTAAAATGATCAGCACAGTCCGGAATGACCTGATTATTACATTATTACAAAGTCATTGATATGATGTCAGGGTTAATTACATGTATGATAGTGCTTTAACTTGAAACAGGATCGGAATAAAATGACTTTGTGACTTTTTCTAACTAAATAATAAAAAGAAAAATGCTAATGCAAGTTAAGTAATTCCAACAACAGACCTATGAAATAAACTGATATTGTTGTTGAAAAGCATACAAGAACTTGAGAAACCTTTACTAATTAGAACTTGTGTTAAATCTATTGTGCAGGCTTTCTGATGTGGAAAATTGATGTAATCTCAGGAAATATGATCTGAAAGATTCTCTCACCAACCACCAGTATAGCCATTTCTTCTTTTCATAAGTCGATGATGTTCAATCTGTGCATTTTTTTAAAATGAATTTTTAAATACTGATTTATTGTTTTATAGCTAATTTTGGCTAGGGTAATGTCATCTATACAATTCTGTGTAGTGATGCATACTTTTTGGATGGATATCCTGGTATGAGCACTTTAAGCAAATTTATGCCAAGCCTATAAATGTATATTTTTAAGTGATTATGGGTTTCTTGGATGTAGAAGTATCCATTTTTCAAAATGTGAAATACTCCCAACATTTTTGAAGCAATCATCCATAAGTTAGTTGATAATTACCATATATTCTCACTTAGAAATCAAGTCCAGATGCACACTCATAGACCCATATAATAATGCACCAGCTGATCTGGGTCTATGCAGTTAGTTACGATTAGTCAGCAGAACAATCAACACAGACACAGATCTGCCAGTGCATAGTGCAGCAGCAGGACATGGTCATCATTATTTGCTGTTGGACTTGAATTAAAAGTGGATATGCATGTTAATTAGGCTGTCTGCAACATAATGCATGTTTATAGGAACATCCTTACCAAATTTCAGTTGTCCATGTCCAGTGTTGAATTGCTAGTCCAGAATGTGTGTAAATCATACATGCAGGACAGAAAGCTGGACAGCCTCAGTAGGGAATGCAGGACAGAAAGCTGGACAGCCTCAGTAGGGACATTACTAATACTCCTATTGGTAAGCTATACATTGCCTCAATTAATGATTTATGGGGTTAAAAGTGGACATGAGCCAGCTTAGGCAAGGAGAGGGTAATTTTATTATCTGCTTGCAAGCAGTGTCTGTTAGACCTCTGACTCCAGTGCCCATGGAGGCACAGGGTTTTGACTTCTGGACAGTTATGATTATGATATTAAAGGTGGGCACCCAGTGGGTTCACTTCCTGTAAGCTTACTGGGGGGCCCTGCAATTAATGATATTGGAGATGTTGGTATGTTTGTATTGGAAGATGATGGTATTTTTGTGGAGATATGCCGATTAGCCATGTAGATAAAAACTAGCTACAAAGTGCTGAAGATTGTTGGGGTCAAGTTGTATATAAATATGGGAAACAAGCCAGCATAAATCCTTTAATTTGTCTATCAAAGACTTAAGTATTTAGTTTTTTTATGTGCCATACACCGTAAATTAGACAGGTTGGTACTTACAGTATGGAGATTGGGAAAAGTTCCTGTTTCATGAAGATCTTTAGCAAGATTACATCAAAGACAATATTTTTACATGCATATCTTAAGTCAGGCACATCATGATATGGCCATGTCTGTCTGTCTGCATGTACACTGGTCTTTTGACACTTGCTTGTATAGCCCATAACTTTGTAATTGTTGGCGACATTTTAATGAAGCTGTACCCAAGATTGTTATAAGTAGACAGTTCAGTCTTTTAGCTCACAGTCAAGGTCATGGCAATGGAGAATGTTGTTCTTTAACTTATAACATTTCCTGGAGTATATCTCTCTTTCTTTCATATATATATATATATATATATATATATATATATATATATATATATATATATATAATGTTGATTGTCAACCTACTAATTAATATGTATTCCGATAGTTTCATTATAACATTTCTTTATTGGAACATTTAATTGGTTATAGCATTGATTTTTGTTGTCTACCTGAGAAAATTTCCTCATCTGTAACAATTTTATCACATGATGCACCAAAGCCAGATAAATAATGTCAGTCATTTAAATTACAAAAGGCATAGCAAGAAATTTGCCAGATAAAAAGGTATGATAATCACATGTCATTCATAATTGTTAAATAAGAAAGACCTAACAAAGATGCTAAAAAACAAAAGCCTAACAAAGATGCCAAGTAACAAAGGTGTGATAATCACACCTCATTTATAATTTGTACTTTAGAAACGCCATTAGCACTTTCAATAAAATAAAAGTATGAAAAGAAATGTTTCTGTTTTGTACATTTTAAACTAATTAATTTAGAAATATCCTTTATTTATCAGTCTATACCTGTATACTGACTAATTGAGAGCTCTTTTAAGATCTGAAAATGGCTGAAAATTTGCTGGTCAGTAAAAGAAATAATGTTTAATTGGACACAAAGATACAGATAAAAAGTATGAGGAATAGAAGTCAAAGTACCAACATGCTGTATCAAATCCAAAGATACCTCATGAGTCTTGACAGTAAAACGATTTTAGCACAAAATAAAGGTAGTTCACAATCAATGTAGATGGTGTTGCAAACTATTTTGCTATGGGTTTAATGGGCAAACAGATGTCCTTATTAGTGATAGCGATGCGATGATGATATCCTTCATGCTATGGTGTGTGTCACCTACTTTGGTCTGATAATGAGGATGTTGATTTCTTGGGTATATTAATTCTGACACTCTTGTGATACCAATAAATGAAATGTAGATTTGCTGAACCATGAAGATACTCTTTGTTGTTAGTGATAGCCGGGAAACAACAAAGTTATTGAACAAAGATGATTTCACATAAAAGTGATTTTTACGATTCATCTGCTGGTAATGTACATGTATATGGAAATGTTCCATTGGATTGGTAATGATTTATTGGTTTGTTTTTTTTATAATGACATGTATTTATACAAATGTATGTAGTTCTGTCAGTAATTAGAACAGAATAAATTGTTTGCTACATGTATTGTATGTTCTATGTCAGTGACATGGTCTAGCTCATGGCAGGGGAAAATATAAATTCATGTGCAGGTATAACATGGTCTAGGTCTTGGAAGTGGAAAATATAAATCCATGTGCAGGTATAACATGGTCTAGGTCTTGGAAGTGGAAAATATAAATCCATGTGCAGGTATAACATGGTCTAGGTCATGGCAGGGGAAAATATAAATCTCTGTGCAGGTATACTGTTTGAACCAATTAAGATATTTTAACTCCATTCATGAATTTTGATGAAGCTTTAGCCATGTCTACACCTTATCAAAAAATATTTTTATCTGTAGGTTAAAAGTCAAGGTGACATAGTAAAGGTCAAAGGCAATGTATTATATCCTGTATTGCTTATTGTTTCTTATTGGATTGTCAAAATTCCTAATGGAAGCAAGTACATAATATTGCCACAACTGTTTGCAGGGTATTGCCTGAACATGAAGAACACTGAATATGTTGGATGAATAAAAATATGGTGAAATATCAAACATCCAAATGGCTGATTTTTTAAAAATTATCAATAGAATTGATAGAACCTATATAAACTTAGTTTACCTTGATCAAAGCCTTTTGACACACATCCACAAGAACACATGTTAAATGATTGTCCATCACACCTCTATTATCATTCTATCAGGAGAATCGAAGTTCACATCCAGTAGATGTGAAGAGCAAACATGACATTTGTCTTACAAGTTTTAGAATTCATTTATAGGATCTTAATAAAAGTTTTTATTATTACTACTTTTTCTGCTGTTAAACATATCAGATCTCTGTAAAATTTTAATATTTACTTTGTTATTGATATATATATATATATATATATATATATATATATATATATATATATATATATATATATATACACACACAGTGTCACATGTATGATTTGATCCTTTAATTCACAGAGTTTCATTTACAGTTTCAATTTTTTACCATACCTGGTAATTCTATCATCTTGATGACTGAAAAACACACCTTAGCATATACCTTAATATAAATGATACTTATCAATTTCATTTTCTTCAAGTTTATTTACGTATTTCTCTACTATGTCAAGGACTCCTTTCCACATAATACTTTATTATCTGATACCCTAAATAATATGTTGGCAGATCGGGGTCTGTGTTGTTTGTTTTACTGATTGGTCCTAACAAACTGTATAGACCCATACCTGCTGGTGTAGTATGCAATGGCAGATCTCAGTCAATGCAGGTTGCTTCAGTATATATATTACTCTCCATTCCAGCTGTAGCCCTAGTTCTGGAGAACACTGCAATGTTTGGGGACCTGGTCTTGAGGCTTCCGGACATAGTGCACAGCATCTACAAGAAAAACAATGAGTGGCGGCTAACCATAAGCTGGGCTGTCTGGTTCTGCAATGAGTCCAAAATATTTGATGGAGCCCATAAGAAACTACTCCACCTGGTACTTTTCCTAAGTTTCATTTTTCAAACTTCTTTGTTTTAATTTTATTTGTTCTTGGATTTATTTAATTATATTAGTGCAGATGTTTTGTTTTTAGCTTTAGTCATTTAGCTTGTGCTCATGTACAACTTAATGAAATCTGTAATTTATTTCTTGTTTTTTTTTTAAAGTTCATCCTTCTTGAAATACATGTATTCCCAATTATAATAAGCTGAATCACTGTTCTTGCTCACTTTCACCAGCACGTCAACTGGATGAAAACAATTAAAATTATGCTTCCTCATCATCAGTATTTATAATTGCAACCAATAATTTTGAAAAATATTTCCACCTAAAATGATTACTCAGCTTTTGTCATAAACTTTCTATTTGTAATATCATATCAAGACCAAGTAAATGCTTGAAATGACTTAACTACAGATAGTTGTAAGTAAATTGCTACTATTATACAACTTTGAAGTAGTTGAGGAAAGGTTGCAGAAATTGAGAATATTTCAGTACACGTAAATAAGTGAAATAATCGTACAGGAAACTACATTTTTTTTAGTTGTTTATTCTGGTGTTAGTTTTAGTTAAGAAAGTGTGAAGATGCATATGAATTAGAAAATTTTGATTATGAAAATGTGAAGTTGTGTAGGAATTAGAAAACTTTGATTGTGAAAATGTAAAGTTGTGTAGGAATTAGAAAACTTTGATTATGAAAATTTGAAAATGTGTAGGAAGTGGAAAACTTTTATTACAGAAGATAAGAAACTCATGAATTAATAGGATGGAGGCATATAAGGGTTTGACCATTCCAAAATTTTATTTTGTCCCAGCGTTTGTGGAATCTATATTATTTTTGGTTGTCAGTTTTTAAGTGGCATGTGTGTGGGTGGGCAATTTTTTCTTAATCACTTTCATTTCGATTACTCCTTGCTCAATTCATATTTATAGTTTCGGAAAATAATATCACTACATACTGGATACCCATCTTGTCTCCTCATCACTCCTGTCCCAGTAGTTTGACCTTATGTTCTGCCCCTGGGTTGGGCCATGTATTCAAGAGTTACTATGGATTTTAGTTGTATTGTCTGAGTGACCCAGTTGTGACTTATTTTTATAAAATGTGACCAGTGATGTTCATGCCTGCTACCTGGTAACTAGCAGTCTTACAGCATGTGCCAGTGGGGCATATCAGTCTTCACATAACTCATTTATAACATGAATGCCAAAGGTGTGATTCCGTTTGCATGCCTGCTGACTTGCCTTATTTAGATATATCTGTGAGAGTAAAAAGACTCTAGGCATGTTTGTGTGTGTGTGTGTGTGTGTGTGTGTGTGTGTGTGAGAGAGGGAGAGAGAGAAATTGTTTTCTTTCTCAATTTTGCATTATGTCCTTCTCTTAAAAGAACCAAAGTAATGCAGCTTTAAGGACTCTAACATGTTTGAAACTGAAATGTTTCTTACAGTAGTGAACATTATTCTCTCTCTCCCCCCCTGTCTCACACACACCCTCTCTCTGTCTCTCTCTGTCTGTCTGTCTCTCTCTGTCTCACACACACCCTCTCTCTCTCTCTCTCTCTCTCTCTCTCTCTCTCAGACGCTATCTGACATACACTCTCTCAGACACACTCTGTCTCTGACAGACACCCTCTCTGTCTCTCTGACACACACACATACTCATTCTCTATCTCTTTCTTTTAGACACATAATGCTCTTAGCACTTGCCAAGTACTCCTCAGTGCAGTCATGTAGGCAAACTTTACTGATCTTAAATAAATATTATTTTAAAACTGAATACTAAAATGGCTTTACCAAATGCAGCTGATTTCTGATCAATGAGTAGTCGGCACTTTATTTGTCATCACAAAACTTCTAGACAAAAATTGTTGATCACTACTGACATTTACGATGGCAAACTGGCGCTAAATTATGTCAAGAAAAGTGGATGTCATTTCCATTGGAAGGGATAGTTAAAATCTTTATCCAATACATGGCCCATTTATTGTGACATCATGGTTTGTGACATGGCCCATTTATTGTGACATCATGGTTTGTGACATTCAATCCAGTTTACACGGGATTACATTTCTTGGTTAACTTCATCTCAAAATGTGACATAGTGTTCGTTTGAGAAGTGGACAAAGTGGGGTCCAATGTCCCCTACCACATGAAAGGTGAGGTAATTTAGAAATAAATATTGGTCACAAATACCCTTACTTTTTCTTGTTTATTCAAGAAATTCAAACACACCATTGTCACAGGCAATTGCTTAGTTGTTAATGTGTGCAATAAATATTTGCTTTGCCAGCATTATAAGCTTTAAATTAGTCAATGTGGAGTCAGACTACAGCATGGTTGTCTGCAATTCTTTTTCAACTAAATTAACTACATCCACTGTTTAGGTCATCCTTAATTTATTGCACCAAGAAACTATAGCAGACTGTGCTTTATTCTGACTCCACTATGACTGATGCAAGGTATATAATGCTGGAAATATAAATATTTATATCAGAAAGTAATAAATCTATGGCTTGAGTGTCTGTAATCAAGTAATAATCATCAGGCTGTCCTGTCATGAATCTTCCATACTGTGATTAAATATCTATTACTTGAGTAAATATACCCTCTGTAAAGCATTTATTTTGCAAATCTGAATCTAATATTTTTCCTCCCAGTACACTGCTTTGGAAATAAATGCAGCAGTGTTTTCACTAAAGATTTTATCAATATTAAATATTAAAGGATCATTTGGTGCTCAAGCTAATCAGAATTAGTAAGATATTTCAGTGTGTGTGTGTGTGTGTGTCTATATATATATATATATATATATATATATATATATATATATATATATATATGTGTGTGTGTGTGTGTGTGTGTGTGTGTGTGTGTGGAATAAAATATGTTCCTATTATCAGCTTCTTTCACTGGGGAGGAGGGGGGGGAC
This sequence comes from Megalonaias nervosa, assembly GCA_016617855.1. NCBI lineage: Eukaryota > Metazoa > Mollusca > Bivalvia > Unionida > Unionidae > Megalonaias > Megalonaias nervosa. Next base: position 4,812 of record JAECUM010026797.1, on the reverse strand, counting down.
AGGTGCAGGGTTAATAGCAACAAATCAAATAATCAGTAAAGCATAACCCAGGGAAGTGCATATGATCATCACATGCTTACCTGTCAAAAGTTGCCCCGTCTGTTTTCTTAGGTTATGTACCTGGATGGGGCTCATGACATGAGAGGTGGATGCATTTTTTTTAGCTCACCTCTATGAAGCAGGAGAGTTACCATCAGTGTGAGCATGTACAGCATCACTGCATCTCAACCATTCTACCTGCCTAATTCCTAGTCAACAGTTTGGAATAGGTTTCATAGCACCATTCTGCAGAGATGAAGGATAAGTGGGGGGGGGACTAACTTTGTAGATGCATGAGGAATCTTGTGTAAATTTTGTGTTAGCTCAGGTTTACACACACTATATAGTTGTACCTAGAATCATGAAACTTAAAGGTAATGTATCTTGAAGAATATTACACCCTCATCGTAAAAGTAGGTCATTGTTACCCATATTTCATGCTTAAATTCTGGTCAAATTTTGTGTTTTAAGTTTATTTCTCAGCCAGTGTTATGTTAAATTCATCAAACTCTATGATTGTATGCTTCTTTATTAGTATGTACCAATCATACAAAAAGGTCTCTGTGACCTATATTTTTACATTTTACTGGCTTAGGTTAATTGTTTTTGCATTTAGCTCATAACCACATACTGACTGTTATACCAAGGAGCATACAATTTGGTGAGGGATGCATCTTGACCAGTACTACAACTTCCTCACAAAAATAGGTCACTGTGACCAATATTTCACACTTCACTGACATGGGTTCAGTTTTTGTTTTAAAGTTATTTCTCAGTCACTCTTTGTGTTAGAATCATCAAATTACATGATTGTATGCATCTGTTTGTACCACATGCATGCATACTGTTATACTTTGGAGTATGAAATTTGGTAATGGATGCATCTTGATGAATACTACAACCTCCTCACAAACATAGGTCATTGTGACCAGTATTTCACACTTCACTGACATGGGTTCAGTATTTTGTTTCAAATTTATATCTCATGCACTGTTCATGCTAGTATCATCAAACTAAATGATTGTATGCATCTTTATTAGTACTGTACCCTTACAACAAATATAGGTCACTGTGACCTACATTTCACACTTTAATGGTTTAGTTAAGCTTTTGTGTTGAGCTCATGACCAAGTGGGTTCTTTTGTTGTTGTACCTAGAACCGTTAAACTTGAGAGAATGCATCTTGATAAGTATTAGTCCCTCATCACAAAAGTAACTTACTATGACCCATTTTCATGCTTCACAGAGTTTTATTAAATTTGCATTTCCACTATTTATACTAGATTTAATAATTTGGATGATTGTATGCATCTTTATTAGTATCACACTTGTACAGTAAAGGTTATTGTGACCTACATTTCACATTTTACTGGCTTAATTTAAGTTTTTTGCATTTAAGCTCATGACCATGTAGGGGTTTATTTGCATACACTGTGTACATACTATGATAGCTAGAGTTGGGAAACTTGTTGAGAGGATGCATCTTGATGAGTATTACTCCTTCATCACACCTCTACAACCAAAAAAGGTCTCTGTGACCTAATTTTGTTCTTTACAAAAGATATACAAAATATTTCCTGACAAATTTCTTTGATGGCTTTTGTTTGAGACAAGGAAGAGACTTATTCATACTAGGGTTAAAAGGTCAAAGATCAAAGTTCTGCAAAAAAGTAACTCAAGTCCTGTGCCACAAACCATGGTCAACATTTGAATGGTTTGTATTTGAGAAAAGGAATCAATTTATTTTGAATAGAATATACTAAAAGGTCAAGGAACAAAGACTGAAATAAAAATGTCTTTTGCAAAATAGTTTTAGTTCTGTATCTTTTATCTTGGCCTAATTATGCATTTATCTTGCAGTTGGGACAGTGAAGACATATATCAGATTCATCATATCAAAGGTCAAGGTTACAATTGCTCCAGGAAGAGTCAGTTCAAGATTAATTAGTAGCTTACATTATTGGAAATTATTTGGCTGGCTTGCATATGAAGCAATGACAAACCTAGAGATTTGGGGTCAAAGATCAAGATTGTAGTAACAGTGACATAGTATACAAATTCAATGAATACTGCATCTTAGTACTTAGATATTCAACCAATGAAATGTAATAATAATAATTATTACATGGTTGGTACACTTTGCCTATAGTGTGTGCAGTTTCATATTTTTGATATTATAACATGTGAACATATCACTTTATATGATTCTGATGGGTCCAAATAAACCCATGAAATTATTGTGCAGTATTCACTTTACTGACTGGCTGTGATTGTGGGAAAAAATTTTTAACCCCGCCTTCTGGAATGTTTTGTTGTCAATGAACATTTTGGCATTTATTTTTTTTGATTCAATTTATGAAAGAAATTGAGGGAAAAATGGTCACACCTGTCTGAATATGGCCAGTTTACCACTGCAAGGGCTTGTTATGTCATGTATAACATATCATAACATGAAAAAAAGACTAAAACCCCAAGTCAAGAATAAGTACAACTACAAGTAAAACCAAGGGTATAGCTCAGTTCATAGTGAATGTGTATGTTTGGGTCGGGGGAGTGGGGGATGGTACACCCGAGACATGGAATCCACCCTATATACAAGTGTGGTTTAAATGTTAACTTACAGAAGTAAATAAACACCTGTTCACAGAAGAACATGGACATAAACTGGTCTCCAAACTGACAGAAGTTTATCCAATCACAGCATATTTACGTGGTAAATATGTGATGCAATTCTGACTCAAAATTTGTTTACATATTCTGTTGTTTGCTGTTCCAAGTCAGATACTGAAAATATCTGGTCACAAACACATTACAGTAAATATGGGAATTTCTGCATCCAGTAAACCTTCTTTCAAATGAATATTGCAACAATGTAATGTTTAGTTGTGAAGTGATATATTAGGTTACATAAACATGGACTGTCTACTGCATTCTCACTGGTACTGCATCAAACAATGTGATATCATGAGCATTGGACATTCTGTATTGAAAAACGATTTTGTCTGTGTAAAATGTTCTGTTTATTCGGAAGGATGCTTATTCTTTGACTTACAGATTGTAAGAAAAGTATAATCTACTTTTTAATGTTAATACTGGTGCAATTTTGTTTTGGACTATTTTTTTATGCACAACAAATGAAAGGTGCAACATCTGTCAGAATGAACAAAATTATTTTTTCTTCTTTCTATCTAAATAATTTCCACGAAATAAAAACTATGTGATAAAAAGAATCTCAAATGGGTAATGATTTAATATTCAGTTTATAAAACTCATTTAATAATGTCCAGCTTTTACTCGCCAAGTTTTGCAAAAGTTTGACATTATTCAACTCATTTCATAAATTCAATATTAAATCATTACCCATTTGAGATCCTTTATTAATAATATTTACACATTGTGGGTATTTGATGTACAATTTGTGATATATTGGGGTTTAAAAAGTGGAACTTATCTATGGTCACTTAATGCTAGTTATACCTTTTCCCTGGTCTTAGTCTATTAAAGTGATGCATGCCATGTGGTTGAGTTTGTTTGCTTTATTTAAAAAATAGTTTTAGAGAATTTTTTTATTTGTCTATTTTTTATGGGACAAATTGTATGGAAATAGAGATTAATTTTGATTGGAATCATTGGTTTTTATTCTTGTTACAGATGTCTCAAGAAATTGATCTGATACCAAAAGAGGAAGGATATGTAAATCCATACAAAGCCGAATCATCGAAAGCAGTAAGTAAAGATCATAAAAAAAAACATCATGGTATCTTTCAGTGGACTGTGTACAATACTCGTTCAATCACTTGTTACTGGTATCTTGCATTACTGTAAAACAGAGACATTAGATGGAGGGGGTTGAGGTTGGTTGCATCAGTTTTGGGAGAGCTGTATAAAACTATATCTTGTTTCATTTCAAAAGTCTTGACTGTCTGTTATATCCTGCAATGAATATAGCTTAGCAATCATGCATTTAATGGGCTTCAATTAGGAAATTACAGTGTTGCCTTTGAGGAAGTTAATTGTGGTATTAATGCTTCAAATTGAGTAGCAGCAGTAGAGCTGAACAGACCACTTGCCTGAGACATTAAAGTTTTTGCCTGAGACATTAAAGTTTTTGTCTTAATAATGAAAACTTCTTTAATTGACCAGATTTTTTCTGATTTTTTCACGTACTGGTCACTACGCATTGGTCGTTCAGCTCTACTGCTGCTATGAATTAAACAGCCATTATAGATATTATCAATAATGAGTATTGGAGAACCACACTCAGCTAAATTAGCTCTACTGCTGCTATGATTTTTATCCAAAAATTATATCAAGTCCGTTGCGATATCTTGACCTTGGATCGTGTAAATTTATTGTTACAAAACCAAAGGGAGCAGCTTGTGCTTTTGAAAAGAAATTTTTAAATTTATTCATGTCCATGTCGCCTGAACACCAAGTATAATAAATATTCTGCAGCGTATGATTATCTACTCCGTTGAACACAACTAAAACGTTACAGTTGTCTCTGATTACTTTTGGAATTTGTGTATATCTCTGGGTAACATAAATCACGTCTGTATTTTTATGTCTACCTCATGAAAATATTCTAGCTGGATTTGATTGTTTGTCCAGCATAACATCATCATACACTACTAAATTATTAATGAATCCATCCAGATCATCTACGGATGGCGCTTCATCAATATCAGTAATAAAGTCTATAACATTGTCTTCATGTAACGATTTTGCGTTTTCATTAAAATCTTTAAGTACTTCGTAACATCGCTGATCATC
>JAECUM010026796.1:0-31500 GCA_016617855.1 Megalonaias nervosa | reverse complement strand
TGTTAATTTTGGTTGAAGTTTTGGAAGCTAGCAACACTTAAATTGCTTGTTCTACTGGAAATGATTAAAAATATTTATTTTTAATTATAATAGTGCAGGCTAGCTACGCCTATCAGGTAGAATTAATTACAGCATGTTAGTTTCTGGTGGCCTCGTATGAAATCATATGACCAGAATAAACTGTGTAATGACGAAAACCGGCACATAAACCGTAAGCTAGATATATTAGTTTGATCGCCAAAGGCGGTTATATCTTGTTTCGGTCTTGTTCTTTTTTCCTTTAGATCGTTTACACTTCATTCGTTATGAGTGACTTAAAATTTCACTTTTGGGATTTTTAACGCCATAATTTTCCTCCTTTCAATAATTAGTTTTGTATGTGTATGTTTGTAATATTTACGCTAGAGACAGCCTTTAAAACAGAATAATAAAGTTATATTTGTGACTAGAACCAATTTTTGGCTAATTTCCCCCAATTGCACCCCCAGTGCTTTCTTCCTTGACCTTGAACTTGCGAATATAGTCAATATAAAGTACATACGGAAGTAACTGGCTGAGTTACGCAACTTCACGTGCGTTATGAAGCTCTTTTTAAAGAAAATTAGCTCAGTTTGCAACCATCGAATAGCCCAAGCAAATTAAGTAGAACGTTTGGGTGTTCTTTGTTTCCTAACTGTGTGAGTACCACCTCTTTTTATGACCTAAAGCTTTCATTTAACTTGATCCATTTTTTTATGTCAACGAGATGTTATGTGCCTTATTTATTGTCAGCTATCAATCAGTTAACACCAAAATTGAAAATAATACCTTTTTTAATCAAGTCATCAATCAATTGAAAATAAATAAATCATAATTATTGCAAAATCATTTGAATGTACGATACCGACTCCGTTCAGGTCATTTGACAAAGACGTGGGGGGGGGGGCACTTTTGTTGGATTTTTTTTTTTTTAAAATCAAGCCAAAACGATGTATTCCTGATATAGATCAGCAAATTTTCTCTCTCAAATTTTTGATAGACAAGATAAGATCCGGATTTTTTTTTAAATACACCCCAAAATGGTATCCATACTTTAAAGCTATAACCATTGATGGACTGGCCTATCTGGCAATCTGCCAAATGGGAGATCATCAGTGGAATTTGAGTTCATGTGACACACTTTTATTTTTATGTATTACGTGATAAGCATAACACAACACCATAAGGTCATAGTCGATCTCTGCCGGTGTTGACATTCGAGAAAGGAACATTTCAACAATGGATCTGATTAAAAAAAAGGCAGCTGACGAGTTGACGAGGACATCGAATCTTTGCCAAGACTGCTCGCATGAGGGAAATCGGCTTTGGCAAACCCTACCTCTCGACGACCTGCTATTGTACAAAACAATGACACCTGCACAGTATTAAAAGTATCGTAGTTTGACAAAATGATTTGATTGAAAATTTCGATTAATTCATTTTAAACATTATTTCAACAGGCTTCAATACTTTCCTTACTACAGACACTCTACACAAAATAAATTAACCCAATTACGTTTGATATGGGGGTTGGAGAGGTACATTTTGACACGTGTATATGATCTTGGCTCTATGCAAATGATGTTTGTTATGTTGTTAATGTTACTATTTCAGCCAAATTTGACGATGTTGTGCTGGCTTAGTGTGAAGAACTGTCTTCACCGTGAATAAGCAGGTCTTCAGAATTAAATTCTACTTGTTTCCAGGCTTCTAATTGGCTATGACTAGAGGTAACAAAGTATCTACTGCCATATATTTGGGAATTTTCAAATTTACATTGTAGATCCATATGTGCGAGTTATTCAGCTTCTTGAGGACCTGTTGTTCATGAAAAAGACGATATTTTTTTTCTAAAACATGTGCAAATTAACCCGGAGTTTAGAGAAAATCTGATCGTGAAATTACTCTTCGATTGGGCAGCAAATCTGATCAGCGAAATGTACTCTCCGACACGACAGTAAATCTGGTCAGCAAAATATACTCTCCGATAGGACAACAAATCTGATCATGAAATATACTCTCCGATAGGATAGAACATTGTAAGCATGTTTCATACTCACAGTGTGTTTGATTTTTCAGATAAATTGAGCATTGTCTAAATCTGGCTGAGATAAGGAAGGGTTAAATCATGGAAAAGCACTAGTGACACTACTTCGAGGAAGGTTGTGGCCGGATAATAAATCCTCCACTGAAATGGATGAAGTGATCGCCAAGAGAGTGATAACTGATGTAGTAGTGGTCGCTGAAAAAGCGGATTGCCCCAAAGGATATTGCGTGGTATTCCAACGTTAACTTTTCTTTTCCATATGTGTCGTTCAATGTCCTAAAAAGGATCTACACAACCATACACTGTGGTCAGCTACCTATCAATTATGAATCGTATACAACCTTGTTTCCCCAAAAATATTTATTTGACATTATTACATTCTGGCTGATAATTATTTAGTCCATTCATGCTTTACAAATTTCAAACAATATCATACTCTGTCGGCGCAGACTTTGGTAATCTTGCATAATAGAGTCGTCAGCAGCGAGTGCAATGTTAAAGCCATGCTACCGTCAGTAGAAGGAGTAATCCAATGTACACGATTACCTTTGATTTTATGGCGCAGTTTCCCCGCTTGGTTATAAAAAGTACAGCAAATCAACATAGTATATAACATGCAAAATACCTGTACTGCTGCATTATTGACTACAATTAAGAAAAGGGATCGGAAACTACATCGACAAAATTCTCTAAATCGTAAAACTGTCATAAAAGTAAATTATAGATTTTCATCTATTAAATGCTAGTTACTAAGCCATTCAGACCTTATTATGGTTGAATGTCTGGTATGTAATTAAAAAGGATAAAAAGTCTGTATTCTATGATTCAGAGAAGTTTGTCACTGTTGGCTCGCCGCCCTTTATTGTAATTGTACCCGTTTTTATAGCGGTAGGTATGTTGCACGGTGTATATAGTAGATGTGTAAATGACTTTAATTTTTACCGGCTTGAGGATCCGCGTCCTACCTATGCACGTTACGATTACATAATGCTCTTCCGACACTTAAAAACTGTTGTTGTAACATTGCATTAGCCTTTGACGGCAACATTTTCTTAATTACAAAACGTCTGCGCTGACGGAACGACGTGTGGTTTGAAATGTGAATGGTTTGAAGAATTAAATAATCCTCAGCTAGTAACTTTGCCAGATAAATGCTTTCTAAGACAAAATGTGCGGCACGCTTTATAATGGATTGGAGGCTGAATCTAAACTAATTTACATATTCGTATTCGTGTAGTTGTCTGTATATAAGATAACGGTGTATATAACATGATGAAACTAGCTGATTGTTAATGATAATTTTCATGAAATCATATACAGATCTTGTTCCTGGTGTCGAAAGACAATGACAATCTCCAGGAGATAAATTTTGGACGTAGTGCATGTACCTAGAATCTGAAATTATGACCCAGTCTTTTGCCTGAATTAAAGATAAACACCTCTATTGGCGAATAACGCCAATATAAATTTACTCACCACCCTCCCATAGCTTTAATGAAGGATATGTGAGATATACGTATTATGTTTTGACCGCCGTACTACATATTATTTTTTCTAGGTTATCTGACTTGTGGTTATTTTTAGTTGTATGCCTGCAGCTTTGTCCCCTGATATGCTAGGATTCCTGCCGTTCATGATAGACTGCGTTTTGTAAAGCGCCATTGGACAGAGACTCGTAACATTTTGTGAAACCTTTGTTATCCCAAAGCTTTGACAGGAAAAGGTGGTGGTGGATTTTGCGATACCCTTCTTCCGCCCATCTGTCCGTCTGTCTGTACCTAACTGCATCTTCCTAAACATCTAGGAGAAATTCGCCAGACCTGATACATAAGCTGGTATGATTTTTATGTCCATCCTTTTCGGTTCCAGTGACGGGACCCAGGTCAAATACACAAAATGTTTAACTACAATTCAATAAAAAGCGTGGGCTGGGGTCGCAATGGCGAGCAATTTAAATAAGTTTAGTTTGCATTGATAGGAGAAACAGAGATAGACAGATAAATAAACGGTAAGGATGACCTTCATTGGATTTGTTTTATGTTTCAATATTATTTATCACATTGCGACAATTTTCTTGTGATTTTAAGAAAATGCCAGGTTGATCGGTTATCAGTGCATTTTGGTTTAATAAACCAACTGTGTAAAATTTAATGCAAGTGCTTACGAAGACACGTACTATGTTTAAAATGATTTATTCATCGTTATTGAAACTATTTGACGTTAGGCCGTGTTACAGCAGCATTCCTTCGCAAAAACACGACGACTGTGATAATAACATGGCACTGGCATGATTTATAAACTCTTTTCAAGAATAATGGTAACAGTATCTCGTATAAAGGTTAAACAATGTCAAGAAAAAAAGTGGGAATGCGGGAGGAGACCTAAATCATCGGGCAGACATGCAAAGAAGTTTGGGTGTTTTCCAGTAAATTGTGCGTCACGCATTCTTATCTCGATATCAACAAAATGGTGATAAGATCACTGTGTCACATTGTATACGATCAATCCACAACTAAAGTGAGGGTTGGCAAAACAGTGTAGAGTGCACTCAATCGCATTGTCTAAGTGTCATTATACGACAATGTGTTCCCGACCTAAAAATTTGTCTAACTATAGAAATGTAATGGATCCAACCAAAATTCAAGACAATCATCATAACACAGTGCATGTTCACGTCTGTGTGAAATTTAGTCTATTTTTGTTTTTTTAAAATCACGTCACTGGATATAACTATTACTAATGTCTTATGTACCTAAGGGTACTTTTATCATAAAGGACACGGACACAACAATAAACAAAACCCACGTTTAGCTGGTGAAACTCTACATGATTTAATGTTTGTAAACTATATACAGAGACCTAAACAAAAATGAAAATGAATTTGTAGGCGAGGTTAGAAACTTAGACCTCTTGAGACTAATTTTGTTCATTGAAGCTGTAGCGTTTTACTTCTGTTAAAGGGTCAGGCGCGCATGACCTTTTATCTCAATGTGACACTTTATTTGATTTCGTCGGATTGTATTTTTATTGCTTAATTTAACTATTTGTGTTTCAGTGCCGTAAAGTACAAAATTAAACCAAATTAATCAGAAGTCTTGTGAGACTGTTAGGGTTCAGTGTGTTGTGTTGAGGGTGGATGTAGGCTGTACCTTTAATATGTTCTTGTTTCGATCTTTGTTAATTACTCGTTTAAAGGAGCTCTACTGTATAATATGAAAAATATAAAATTCCAGGAAACTCAAAAGGGGTGTTATCCTTGTAAAAACACCGTTTTCTGTCTCATAAAGTACATGTTAAAGACCTGGACTAGCATAGATAATCGTAGTCAAACTTCCAGATTTGAAAATAGGTGACGTCGTTTTTTAGTTCTTTAAATAGCGCACATGAATAATGTTTACATAGTCGAACAAATGCGGCTGTTACAGTCGAAGTTCATGATTCCATGTAAACATTGAAATTTTCTTATCTGGAAACAATTGCTGGAGTTCTCCTAAAAATAACTTAAAACTTCGTCTCCTTATGGTAATCCAGATATTCAAAATTTAGAGAAAGTTAAATTTGTTGATTAGTCAAGGAGTAGCAAACAGACTGTATTAGTCAGTCTGAACCACGCAGAAGTAACGGTGAAGGTATAATACGCATTATTATCGTATATTTTCCTTTTTGTCTCGCGTGAGATGTGATTGTTGGTGTAGGCATCATACTTTTATTTTCCGAACTTAGCTTAGTTTCGCTGACACTGTTGCATGTACAATCACAATACGTTATGTATTTATTCATCGCAGATGATACCACTCGACACAGGCAAAATGAGGCAACAGTGGCCTACTTTCACGCGCCAGTGAATTTTCAGAATATCTGGAATTGGTCTCGGAGGAGCAGGCGAGATAAACATTCTTTAGCAATTTTGCTGTTTGCCGTCTTTATATTTTGGCTTCTGAGTATAGTTTAACAAAAAAAGTCATGAAGAGTTTTAGAATATTAACATCACGTTTTATGTTCATTGTTGTCCTTGTGTTTGCATTTCATAAATGTGCCCCGAGGCCAGTAAACGTTAGGATTAGTTTCAAAAAATATTTTTAATCGGTATAAGTAGTCATATTGGTAGTTAGGTGGATAGATTTATTGATAGAAACATATTTTTATAGAAGAGAAACATTAGATGGATACGTGTTTGTAGTATTTCTATATTTTTTCACCAGGTACCGACAAAACATAGTGTGAATGACACTGTAGAGGCTGAAACCGGGTTTGAAATTGGGATCGGTCTCGAAGATCGTCCTAGAAAACGTTTTATCTGTATCGCATACGGATTAGAACAACTGGTTAGTTTTCCCTTCTGTTTTGAAGTTGTGTGATTTTTTTATTTATTTTTTTTAATTAATGCAATTCTATTGAATTTAGGGAAAGTAGGAATATTCCATTATTGGTTCAGCAGAAGCGAGGTTTCTCAGTGTTACGTCGGATGTTTAGAACAACAGTTTTAACCACAAGGTTTCCCATCACCATTCTCCACAATCGAGAAGAGTCCTAAAGTTGGCCGTTTCACTATCTTATAAACTTAAACGAGGCGTAAAAAAAATAATTCATAAAATGAAAAATTCTGCTGTAAAACAATTATTGCAGTTAACTCCATGAATGACCGCTGTACAATAACATATAATAATTGTTCCGACCTCTGAAAAAAATTACAATGCAATGGACGTGAACAAAATGTTTGTACATCCAATATGGGAAGCGGAAGATAGTGACATAAGAAAACAATCTTTGGGTAAGGTTTGATCTCTGTGATGAATGTCATTCTTAATCACATTGCTGTTTCTGTATGTCCTCCTAACTGACTGTTCCATCTGAACTTTTTTGTCAGGTGGATGTAAATACAATAGTCAGATATTTCATTTAATTTTCTTTGCTTTGTATAGGATGAAGAAGTATTGACAGATGTAAAGATACTGGGCACTTGCAAGAAAGCTCCGCCCCAATTTACTCTTCTCCCCAAAACACGTGATACCGGTATGTATTTTCTTTTCAATACGTACAAATCTCTGAACGGACTGTATAGCTCGATAAACGTGCTTTTGTCGTGGGTGTAATATTCATATCTGTTTGGGTAGTACGGTTTACGAGAAAACATGCACATACATACATACATATATATATATATATATATATATATATATATATATATATATATATATATATATATATATATATATATATATATATATATTATTGCTCATTCAATACGCATTTGATCAACTTACTTTCAATGAAAACACAAAATAGACTGCCACGGGGGGGGGGGTGACTAGCACTTATTAATTGCCAGTGGGAAAATGAGACAGGACCAAATTTAGATTTCATTTTTATATCCCAACAACGTAAGGAATTTTTGAGGCTATACAATGAAGAAACACTCCATGGCTGCAAATGTGTTATCAAATCATTGTGACATCACATAATACGAAGTTGTCCATTTTGTCTTTGACAACATTTTAGATGTAAGTTGTAATTGTTTCCAAAACTCTATAACCAATAAAAATAAGGTTCAAAAACCATGTTGTATTAGCCCCGTATGCCTTAATGTTTTCTCTCATCACAGACCAAATACTGCGATTCGAAAACTGTACTATGGACACATGTATGTGTGTGTGTGTGTGTGTGTGTGTGTGTGTGTGTGTGTGTGTGTGTGTGTGTGTGAGAGAGAGAGAGAGAGAGAGAGAGAGAGAGAGAGATTTGGATTTTAACGTAGCTTGAACAATTTTTCCAGCCACGTCGCTACGATGTCTGCAATGCGCCAGTTTGTAGTGATGTCTAGTATTGACACCAGGCCGACCAGTCCTAACGCAAACTCTTAATTCTGGGAGCCAAGCGAGGCAGCTGCTAGTCCCAATTTTATAAGTTTTTGGTATGACTTGGCCGGAGTTCGAACCCTCGACCTCCCGCATTCGAGGCGGACGCTCTAATCACATCGGCCACCTGAGCGGTCTACTATGGACATGTGATGTGATGTGATGTGATTATGATTTTTAACGTAGCTTTAACAATTTTTCAGTCATATCGCTACGATGTCTGCAGTGTGGCAGTTTATAGTGATGTCTAGCACTGGGGGCATCATGCCGCAGACATGTAGCATGATGTCCCACCCAGTCACATTATCCTGACACCAGGCCGACCAGTCCTAACACTAACCTCTTAATGCTGAGCGCCAAGCGAGGCAGCTGTTAGTACCATTTTGTAAGTCTTTGGTATGACTCGACCGGGGATCGAACCCACGACCTCCCGCATCCGAGGCGGACGCTCTAACCACTAGGCCACCGGAGCGGTCCTATATGGACATAATGATTATGTGTATCTATGGAATTTGAACAACAGACCGCTAAATGCACTTTGCTTAATACTTGATTTTTGCACATGATGAAATATATTCATCCTGGGATTTTTTTTTTTTTATGTTGGAATGTAATTTGTATTGATACTGCTCACATAGCTTGCATAACGATGTTATTTCTTGATACTTAAGAAGATACTCTGTTTTATGTAATAAACACAACTATGCAAAAATTACTTTTCTCCGAAATAGGACATTGTGTGATTGGTTGTTAGTAACCTTCTTCTGCACACATTTTTGAACAAGGTGAAGATGTTCTCCAAGACAGACAGATCTATCTGCAAAAAATGAAACCATCCGGATACGAATGGATAATTGACAGCTTAGTGATATGTCCTTCCAAAGAATCGCAAGCACAACGAAGGAGAGAGGACAGCGGATCCTATACACGAATCGGGTAACAAATTGCACAGATATTTCCTAGAAACCTCAACCTACCCTGCCACCCTCTGATTGGAAAATTAGATTATTTATGTAAAGGAAAACTATATCTATCTATCTATTTCTCTCTCTATATATATATATATATATATATATATATATATATATATATATATATATATATATATATATATATATATATTCATTCATTCATTCATTCATTCATTCTCCGGTTCATACTTTCAACGATATTAACTTACTGACTTGAATAGCTCATAGCTCAAAATGAGCACATATAATAGGATCAACTCTAAAGATGAATCCAAACGGGAAATCTCTGGTGCATGGATAGCAAAAAATTCCCAAGTTACCAAAATCACATTTTCCTGTCATTAATTCACTTTCTTAAATCTAAGGTTTCCTCTTTCATAGCAAAAAATAAATCACCAACAACATCAACGTAAAAAGGCATGTAATTTATTTTAATTTATTAATTCTTTTAATCAGTCACAACACGACTTGATAATACTGCCTTAAAACACGAGATTTACTAGTTTTAAGGAATCGCCAATAGAAGACAATACTGTGTCCTTGATAAATTTAAAGTGTACAGTTGTCGACAACCTTATAAATGGCACAAATGTTTAATTGCTGACGCACTTCATTACGTCATCAATTAGGTTCCTTCGTTCTAATGGTGTCGTGGCTGCCAATACGTATAAGCTAAGAATCAAGTAGATTCTGTAAATTAATTACGTGTGTGTGTGTGTGTGTGTGTGTGTGTGTGTGTCCTTCGAACAATCATCGTTTGTAGCTGTGCTCCCTTGAGAAATGACTTGAGAAATGGCTCTGAAGCGCATGGGCTGAATTAACACTACTTTCACAGTGTTGTCAGTTTCCTTTTATTCAACCATATATATATATATATATATATATATATATATATATATATATATATATATATATATATATATATATATATATATACTGACTGTAATAATTACTTCTACAGCTGATATATGATTGCTGGAATATTCCAGACATAAAATTTGACCCTTGATCAAATTGGACAGACTTGCGAAAGCTTTTACTATTGTTTTAGTTTTAATATTCCTCAAAGATATTGCCTCTGGGAATCTTGTTGACGCACACATTATGGTCAACAAGTATTGGTTACCTGACTAGGTCTTAGGTAAGGGACCGACACAGTCTACCATTATTCTGCTAAATGGTTCGTCAAATGCAGGAATAGGTTTCAGATGAGCCTTAGGTATCTTCTAATTGGGTTTTCCTACCATATAACAAGTATGACAAGATCTGCAGTATTTACAAATATCACTTTTAATTTTTGGACAATAGAAGTGATTCAAGATCTTGTGATAAGTCTTATTAATCCCTAAATGACCAGCAAAAGGAGTTTCATGGGCCAGACAAAGAATTTCCTGTCTGTATGATTTTGGAACTACAATTGATAGTTCACTGACCACTCGTCACCAGCAGATACATCGGGAGGTCTCCATTTTCTCATAAGAATTCCATTTCTAATCAAATAACAAACAGGTACTTCTGTGGATTTCTGTTTCACTAATGACCCATTGAAACAAACAGGAGATCTCAGGATCTTTTACCTGTTCGACGACTAGTGATTGTCGTTTGTCACCCTGATTAGAATAAAGAGAATGAGTATTTAAAAGAGGATCACTGTGATCAATACCCTTTGACTGATCCAAACAAGGAGTGAACGTGATCTCATAAAAATCCTGACCAATACATGTTCCAGCTGAAGGAATACTTTCCTGATCAACATCATTCTCAAGAGCTTTCTTTGTCATGTCTCTAGTAACTGCACAAGCTGGGTATAAATGAGGGAATTCTTTTTCCATAGGATCGACTTTCTGATTCAAACAAGACTTGTCAGTTACATGTGGACTAACCACGACCTTATCTCCAGCTAGGTCATTGCCTAGTAATAAATGAATGCCCTCAATGGGTAACGAAGACACTCTTCCGACTGCCACGTGTCCTGAAACTAAGTCTGATGACAAATTTACACAATGGAGAGGAACATTAACAAACCCGCACTCTATTCCCTGAATAAGAACACTCTCATTGGAAGAAAACTTCTCAGAAAAAGGCAAAGTACCTGATAATGAAAACTCTGAGAAGCTCCTGTGTCCCTTAAAATTTAATAGGGATAGGACTGGCCGAATCACCCAAGATTATATAGAACCCTTCGACATGAATGGTTCATAATTCTCCATCATAAACTCAGACTGGGGTTAATTAGACCCAACAAATGTATTGTTTTCAATACATGACCGTGACCTTGACTTCTTAGAAATAAGAATATTTTGAATAGGTCTGTCATGATTCTAATGCTTATATTTCAGTTTGAAGCAATCAGAAATAACTTGTCCTTTCTTCTTGCAATAGGTACACGTAGGAAGAGACAATGATCTTTGATCAATCTTATCAGAAACTTGATTTCTAAAAGTTGTGCCAGATTGAAATTTAGAAGTGCTCGTATTAGGCTGAAATACTTATTTACCAGAAGACTGTTGAGTGGAAGATTTGCTTACAAAAGAAAATTTATGAGCTAAGGAATACTCGTCAGCAGTACGAGCAGCATTTTCCAAGGTTTCGTCCTTATGCTCATAAAGGTAAGTCTTAATGTCACTATGAACGCAATTCTTGAACTCTGCAAGTAATACGAGTTGTCTGAGATTTTCGTAATCTTGATCAACTTCCTTGGCTAAGCACCACCTATCAAATAACTGCTCTTTTTCTCTTGCAAATTCGACATGGTTTTGTCCAGCTTTTTATAGTTCCTGAATGTTTGTTGATAAGCCTCAGGGACTAACTCATAACCCTTTAAGATGCATTCTTTAACCAGATCATAGTCAGCACTCTGCTGTACTAACAGGGAAGCATAGATGTCTCGGGCTTTGCCAAAAAGTGCACTCTGTAATAATAGAGTCCAATTCTCCCTTGACCATTTCGAATTTTCAGCAATTTTTTCAAAATGAGGAAAATATTTGTCTGCTTCTTTTTCTCTAAAAGGGGGCACTAACCTAATATTCTTAGTAGCATCAAAACTTGAATTTTATGCAAAGTGGGGATTGTGCTTTTCACTTGCCAGCTCTAAGTCTCTTAATCTAAATTGAAATTCTCTTTCTTCTTTTTGCATTTGCATTTGCATCTGTCTCCTCTCCTCTCTTTCTCCAATTGCAACTGCATTTGTTTTACTTCTTTCTGTAACTGCATTTGTTTCTCTCTCTCTCTCTCTCTCTCTCTCTCTCTCTCTCTCTCTCTCTCTCTCTCTCTCTCTCTCTCTCTCTCTCTTCAATTGCAACTGCATTTTCCTTTCTCTTTCCGCCTTATCTAATTGCTTACTTACCAAAACCAAAACACTTTCAACCAGAACATTCTTTTCCACCAAATACTGGACCAAAATATTTTTTATTTCTTGCTTCCTGGAATCTTTTATATTTTAATGGCACATCATGGCATATTCTTTGACTAATCATCAAACAATAACCCTGTTATAAAACTATCCTGATTCAGAAAGCAAACATAGGGAATGGCGTACGCATACGCAAGATAAGCAAGAAAACCTCCCGTAGTATACACGGTGTATTGAGAGTTATGAGTCTTACAAAATAGTCTCCCATTCCTTTCAGGAACATTTCTGATAGCATGACACTATACTGCAAGAAGAGGTTCATTTACTTAGGTAACATATTTTTACTTATCACGTACGATTTCCCGCCATCATTTCTTTCACATTTAGATATAAAATAATAGGACACGCTGTGCAGAGGGATATAAAATCCATAACATTGGAGGATAAAGCTCTTATCAATTCAATGTAAACTTTAAGGATACAAAATGCTTTGAATGATAAAGGATGACACTGGCCGTCAACAACTTTTGATATACAATAAGTAGTGGGGGGACGGATGGAAAGGAGCATATAGAGACAGCAATAGCAGGTAACAATTTTTAAATCAAAATTTAAAAATCATGTATGACTAATCAGGCTAATCCAGAGTAACAGCTCTATTTATGCACCACTTGCTCTCTCTTGAAAAGAAACATATCTCAAACTTGGTGGACTAATGTGATGAGATTTTAGTGGTGGATCATGATATTTCAGGGTTGGACTATTTAAAAAATTTTAAATAAAAATTTTAAATTCCCCTATGCCTAGAATGTTCTTAATTAACAACACTTGCATCAAAGAAACAACGAGAACATTTCTGGACCACTAATATTTTACATACACTCGATTTCTACACCACACTGTATTCTTTTCGTTGAGTAGAGCGGAAAGTTTTCAAAGTCATATTAGCAAGAAGCCTGTCCACTTGTGCTACGCTAGAACCAAAGTCAAGGTCATTTTATGATTTTTTACGTATATTTTAGTTCAGTAATTCGTGGGATCAGCCATTCTATTGATGGTTATTTATATTTTTGCTCTCTTTCCACGAAAATAATACATATATATTTTGTTCTACTCACCGATTTTAATATGCTACGATGTTGCCCACCCACCCCCTCTTCTCTCTACCAACCCCCGGTCTGTTTGTGACTAATTTCGTTCAATCTCTGTAGATGACTTAATATATCTGGTAGGAAAAGTTCATGGTGAAATATCAAGGCCACTGTGACTGAAAGAAGAAACATTGTTTCCGCACAATAACATTACTTGGGTCCTGAATCAAAGTTTGTGTATTAATTCCACTTATAGCAATAAAGAATCCTATAAATTCAGGGACCTACGGGTCAGAGGTCGCGGTTATGGTCAGTGTTGTAATAAAATAACAGTTTGTACGCAGTATGATATGTTTAAAACTGCATATCTTGATCCAAGATCGAGGTCAATGTCCGTTGTCAAATAATCTTCAAAGTCATCCATGCCTGGAGCAGAGAAAAGTTTGGTCCATTGGTCTCCAGAATCAACCATGTCATGACCAAAGGACAGTGAGACCAATTTGTCTCCAGAGGCAACCATGCCATGGCCAAAGGATACTGAGGCCCATTGGTCTCCAGAATCTACCATGCCTTGAACAAAGGACATGGTGGCCCATTGGTCTCCAGAGTCAACCTTGTCATGACCAAAGTATATTGAGGCCCATTGGTCTCCAGAGTCAACCATGACTTGACCAAAGGACATTGAGGCCCATTGGTCCCCAGAGTCAAACATGCCTTGAACAAAGAACATTGAGGCCCATTTGTCTCCAGAGTCAACCGTGTCATGATCAAAGGACATTGAAACCAATTGGTCCCCAGAGTAAACCGTGCCATGACCAAAGGACATTGAGGACCATTGGTCTCCAGAGTCAAACATGCCCTACTAGTGCCAGCATTGAGGCCTATTAAATATAAGGCACTCTCTTTTATAGCATATTTATCCAACACGCCTGAAAAAATAGTGAAATATCTTTACACTCAAACGTATTGAGTTTTCTTTCTATCCATCCCACACATTTCTGGACAGTTGTTAGCGAAATGTATATATTATTATGTAAGCAAATAGACCTTGAAGATATCGACAATAAACGAATCTAAGTGGAATAGCTAATTTGCCTGAACATTTATGACTTTATTGTATACGCTACGCTCGCTTGCTCATAACAGACAAATAGAATATAATAGCATCAATGATTGGCATGAAAGAAAATTTGCACTAAAGGTACATATAATTGCCTTTCCGATGGCTCTACCAAAAGACCTCCAATGGTTCAAGAGTTGTTGCCAGCAACATTCTCTCCTCTGCAAACGACACTACCAAGGTTGAATACGGACGAATAACAATAATTAGCAGTATTAGGACCATGGATACTTTGGGGAGGGGGGAGTTGAAGATTATGAGTATCTAGAGAGAAAAATAAACTGCCAGACCGGGACTCGAACTCAGAACCTCCGCACTCTAGTCGGGCGATCTACAACCTGAGCCGACACGCCCAGCCCCACCGGTTACACTTTCTCCCTGCATTCTTGAGACAGGTCACTGTGTTTCAAACCCCAACGTCCACTTAACAGCACCCTCCCTAGCCTTAGTGGTATATTTTCCTTATGAAATGTCAAGAATACAATCTACAAAAATTCACATTCAAAACTATTCCACAGTGGGCTCAGATCACAATAATTTTTCATATATGGTCTCTAAATTTGTTTCTTCGTACTGAACTTTCACTGTGTTTAAAATCCTAATAAATAATGTATTAATCTAAAATACCTTCAAAAAGACGAACCCATGTTGAAGGTCTTATTATATTCTATCTGGCATTTTTTATATGCTAAACTGTAAGCAAAGTATCGTGCAGTGGATCACAGGTTTTACTTCCGTATTAGTAGCAATGGCTCTTTACCCACTGTTCACTGTCGCAGAAATACACTCAGACAACCACACCACAATACTCAGATTCTAAAGAATAAACAGTTACCTATAAATCAATATCAATAATGCCTAAATCTAACTTTGCATCACTACCAAAACTAGCTAGGAAAAATGCTCTACTAATGAAAAGGGAATACATTAATGAGTACTGAACCGGAAGTGATAATTGTGATCCGAGTCCGGTGTCAATTTACCTGAGTCAGAAGATCATACAGTTTCCAGGTATTCCCTTTCACAGGTATTGATATATGACGAGTTAACACTTGACTTTTTCCTTAAAATGTTCGGTCAAGTAAGTCGATGAACAGGCAGTTTCTGTACGCTGTTCCACGATAGCTTCCATGCGTGTGATCTCCAAATATGTCAGTGGAAATAGTGAATACTCACATTTGTATTTATACCACATTTTCAAGATTTTCTCTTCTGAGCTGGTGGTCAATGTTCTTTCCAGATATTCGTCCAGTCTCCTTGCTTATTTATTATCGAACATTTGCCGTATTGCATTTGGCTAGGATGACTCATTTGACACCCGTAAAGATGTTCTTTGGTCACATGCGTTATTCTTTTAGCCAAGTGACGAGCTGACAGGAGAGTAAGCACTGTTCTGTTCGTGACATCATGGCTGTATCTTTTTCTTCTTGTTCGCTTGTGGTCAGCAACTGCTGTTCTGGTTAGAAAACATCAGTATCTTTACATACATTCATGACTTTGTGCTTAATATCTTTCGTTTCCTTTCTTCTTCTCCACTGAGTGTCCATGACTGCTGCTGTTCTTTATAGAAAACATCATCCGAGTATTGCCAAATTCTGTATCACGTTGTGTAATGTATACTGCAGTTCCTCGCACAGTTGGCCTGAGTTTATACGGCGCAGATGTTCTTCGTTGTTGCCCTCATCTAGTGTACAATCAAATCCCCAACATAGCATATCCTCTGAATAATTGTCTCACGAAATTCAATGGCTACTGTTGACTCCTAACTCTCCTGTGATTTCAAAGAATGTTAAGCAATATATCCACGAAATTCAATGGCTACTGTTGGCTCCTAACTCTCCTGTGATTTCAAAAAGTGCTAAGTAATATATCCAGTAATCTTGATTGGACAAGCGCACTTCTACGTTTTGTTTACTAAAGGCATCTATTTTACTGTCAGTCCATCGTGTTTTGCAGAAGGCCTGCGTATTTTTCATTTATCACAAAGTTAAGATGTGTATTACACAACGCTGGTAGCAGTCATGTGTTAGGTCAGTAGATTGCAATTGTCAAAAGGATTTAATGTTAAGTAATGCACTTTATTCAGAAGTTTGTTACAAAGATAAGTATTCCTTTATATTTAGAAATGAATTCGTTGAAAGAAAAAAGGGCGGATACATTATTGTTAAAATACAAGTACATGGGGAATCCAATGTAAATAGAATGCCACGTTTTGGAAAAAGTGTTTAATTACCTTTGTTTTGTCTGCAAGGTCAAAAGCAGTAATCTCCGAAATGGCTGCAAGCATGATCATGAGGATAAATCAGCAGAAATACAGAAAACTCTTTTCTACTTTCCAGAAATATTATACATTTTGTAGTGCAAAGTGTTTTGAAACTTTTAAGTGCCATTTTGTGTAAACGATTCCACAATATGCGACACGTTTAAAGTTCTGCAAATATATTTATAATTTCTATTGCGTTATTTTACAGTTTGATAATGTATAATGCCCCTTTAATACAAAGTGATGCAAATAAAGTCATTTCATTGCAGACAACTTAATTTATGTTCATAGAGGTATGCATGTTGGCATGGCACTTCTTTGAGTTGCACATATCTTAGTTGCAGTGCGCTCTGCTCAAAGAACAATAAGGAGTTTAGAAATTAGAACATGAAATAGGGTGTATATTTGTTCCATGGAAAATATTAGTGCTCCAGAAATTTTCTATTTGTTTTTTGAATTTGTTTTTAAACAAGATCTATTCTTTTCGAACATCCTCGTGTAATAGATACGGGACTTGAAATTTGACTGTTTACTTTTAAGCATTACGTATCGTATTAGAAACATAGTTGTCATGACTAGGTGGTTTTTTAGTAAAATTTCTAAAAACTATAAAACACACATGATTAAAATGATTCTTCCTGTACTAAAATGGACCAATATATGATCTTAGTTAACATATACAAAAGATCATACAGTTTATTTGTATGCGTTATCGTTTTTTCATTTTAGTCTTAAATCTATTTTACATTTCTCTTCTAAGAAGAATATTGTGTTTGGTTTATCTTCAGTATCAGCTTCTGAGACAACATCACTGTCTGATCTTTTTTGCGTGCCAACAGAAGAATGTATTGATAGCGATGGTCCAAAAAGCGAAAGTACTGCAAAAGGTGATACAGTCCCAAATGACAAAATCCAATCAATATACTGTCCCAGTTGTGTGTGTGTGTATGTGTATGTGTGTGTGTGTGTGTGTGTGTGTGTGTGTGTGTGAGAGAGAGAGAGAGAGAGAGAGAGAGAGAGAGAGAGAGGTGGATAATTTGACAGAATAACACTGTAGAGTTCTGCACTAAGGTGAATTTCGTGTACAATATCTGAACTTAATCAATACAGTTTAATATTTCGAGAGGTATTTGGGGGATAAAAAAGCATTATACTTCCTTAAAATTCAAGGTCTGACGGAACCTCACCTAAATAATGTTTTCAAGAAGTGCGTGTGATGGTTATGGTTAAGATATCACAATGAAAGTTCTGAGCCTAAATCTGAAACGTACTCGGCAAGATTTCCATATCCAAACTAGCATTTTATCAATACTCTCCAGACAGCTGATTACAATGGACAAAATTCAACGTTCAATTTATTTTGATAACCATATTTAATGTTCATCTTATAGCAGTAAGTAAATTCAACATTCAGCTTATTTTTATAACAAAGAAGTGAAACCCAAGTTCGCTAATATGCGAGTCTGGTAAGCGGATAATTATTGTTGCAAATGACGTCCTCCATGTTTCAGAAAATTTCTTTATACCATTTACTTTACCTCACTATTTAACTTTACTATACTCCAGATCGTGCTTGAAATTATTCTGACGAATCATGCATTTGTACATTTTAACTTTGTAATTCACAGTAGTTCATTTAGTAGAGAATCTGGTTCCTAATGCAAGATAGTCGATCTGACGCCCGTTCAAGGAAACCTTGGCACGCTGCCTCCATGTGTCCTTGGGGAAAAAACAAAACACGTTTAGCTCCCATTTCCTTGTCATGATATAACGAGTGCTGTTTAAAGTGCTGTTTAAAAGCCACTCGGCTAACCAACCAGCATTTTAATTAAGATTTTCAGACCTGAGTGAGAAAAATTTGCTCTTAATCTTAAGTAAACTCATAAGTGTAGCTTCCTTTCTCTCGTATCAAAATACATTGCTTCAAAATTTTAAAAGGCTTATAGTTACATATCCTTCTTTTGATGTCACCAAAGCAGTCAGTTATAGGCTTTAGTCAATGATATAAGTCCGCTGTGGATAATTTGTGAATGCGGAATGTTTTGCTTGTTTCTATAATGGACACGATATTGTTTCTCGCAAAATACTATGGACTATTTGGACAGACATGGTGAGACAACGTATTGCTTTGTTATAGTTAGATCTATCAAAAAGAGATTTCCTTGAAAGCTCTGTCTGAGATGCAAATTTTTTATACGGTGGAAATAATTAATAAATGTGGGTGTCACTAAAAGAAATTTCTGAGGAAAATTACTGCCGCCATAAATGAGATCAATAAATGTTGAAAATGAAACTTTTATCCACTGGTATAAATGGACAAAATAAACTAGCTGTTTCTAAATACAATACATAAATATTCTACTTAATATTTTAGAAGAGTTCCCATGTATGTTGTTAAGACACTCTAGTTGGTAATATCCTAAGTGATGTAAATTTGAGACGAAAATTGATAAGCAGGCTCCGTACGATAAAATAAAAGATTATAATGATTTCTACCAGTACGAATAGTGATATATTTCTCTTTTATATCAAGCGGAGTCTGTAATTTTGAAAATTAGCATAAAATGGACCATCACTGTTATTTTCCCAAGATAACATACATTATTGTTTGTCATTACCTTGAATGAAGTGAAATAATAACTGATGCTGTTACGCAAATATCAACAGTGTTTAAGTCATGTTTTTTTGTTTCAGTTATCAAAATAATGATTAAATTATATACGGTTCGCCTGTCATAACACCATACTCATGTAATATCTATCAAGTGTTTTGCCTGCACCAATATTTGTTTTTATAACCACATGACTGCACCGCCCAACACCCGGTTTGCAAACATTACCGTAATTCAGTATATGGTTGACATTATCTCATCCAGATTTTGAGTATCGTGGTTAGAATTGAATTATACTATATGTGAAATGATCAAACCCAAAAGTGTACATTTCTTCTTAAACTCTCCAATATGTTTAAATTTTCAACACATCTTCAACACATCTTCATACATACACGAAAGTGAAATAATGCACGGAAGAATGTGATTTGAAGTCACCCTCCGTTCCTAAAGCAAAGTCTCAATGGCTCGGTATGAATATGTCAGTCTCCAAAGCCTAAATTACGACTCTGCTGTAAAAAGTTCTCCTATTATATTATATTCTCTACACAGGGGAGACGGGTTTCCAAACAACTCTATCAAAAGGTAAAGATAGAAAATTATCGGCCAGTTTATCTGATCTATCAGTTGACGCCGAAATAGATGAATCAGGTAAATCTCTCTCTCTCTCTCTCTCTCTCTCTCTCTCTCTCTCTCTCTCTCTCTCTCTCTCTCATAAACACACACGCAAACATAAATCACCAACTTCATTACTGATTATTACAATGTATTGCGATGGGGTTTGTCAGAATATATACATATTTAAGAATTTAGAATAATGTTGAAAGATTATGGTTGCTGGATAGTAACACGAACTTTTAATAGTATCTTGTTTCAACGAGATATCTTATTTAAATCAGATATCTTCATTAAGCAAAAATATCTTATTTAAACAAAATATTATCTTTTTAACCGAAATAATATACTGTTTTAACAAGATAATATATCCTCTACCTTCCGTGATTCGTGCTCTTACGTTTATATTATAATATTCCACGAAACCATCAAAATCGCCATAGAAAGTGTTCAACTATATCTGCTTAATTTATTCATCGTTGGAATATGTTTATAAACCCTCCAAAGTCTTTGCCAGTTACCGTTTTTCCAAGCGTGTCAAAATGTATATATTTCTGGAAGTGTGTTCATGGTTCGTGCCATTGAAATAAATGCCACGCTACGTACATTTGGAATATGACGTTAAGGCAAGGTGTAGAAATCCATCGCTTACGATGCTTTAGTATTAATATTTACATCTGTAAACGTGTGGTAAATATGACATTAGTTAAACTGGACATTTTGATTGTTTTTTATGATTTGGATGGTAGTATGTATATATGTCTTATTTCGTCGAATATTTCTTAGCCAGTACTGTCACTGTCACGGTCAATGAAAGGTATTGACCACGTTGAGGTCGGAATCTCATGCCAAGCGCATGAGATCACATGGCGCACGAATCAAGGACGGGCACAAAGTTAGGACGGTCGACTTTGTTGTTCAAACAAAATAAAATCTCTTTTAAACAAGACAATATCTTGTTTTAAAAACAAGCTATTATTTCGTTTGAACAAAAAGGTATTATGTTTTGTAAAGAAGATAGTATAAAAAAATATATTTTCCATTCATGATGTATCGCCGGATTTTCGATAAAGATTATTTGGATATAAGTCTTTGATACCAGTAGTATTAATAGCTACCCTCTTTTGGTCGGAGGATTCTGTTTGCAAAAAGTTAATTGAAGACAATGCTGCGATCTGCAGATAAGAGGAGAGACAAGTAGATAACATAGCTATTTGGCTGCTATTTCTAACTTAAATAGGATATATCTATATCAGGAACAAGTCGATGCAATCGAATATTCTTGAAAATGAAAAAGGATGAACTTTCCAGTTGTAGACTTTTGGTCAGACGTTTGTTAAGGTCTTAAGCAGTTCTAGGATGTACTCACCTATTAGAGTTCCATAGATGGCTAGCTAACGATCCAGATATAGTGAATTGAGCAGAAATACAGACGGACAAAGAAACAAACATACCTGACTGCTTGCATATATACATGTGTAATAATATACATGCGTACAAATGTACATACTAGCGTTCGAAATTGTTTACCTAAGTACGTAGCTACCCGTGGGCATGCATACATAAATACAACAATAAATACATATACGAACGGTTAGACGCATAGGTTTATGTATGGAGGGATTGAGTTAGATATCATGGAAACAATCAATCGTAGCAAAAGCAATATCAGCATTAGAAGTACTAGGATTGGTTTGATTTGACGACATGTAATCCACCAGATTAATTTTATAATGGTTATTACACATACGGTCATCATTGTCAATAGTTTGGTGTTATCTTTAGTGGCTACAAAATTAGAAAGAGGCCCAAATAATCTTTTGTTTCACGCTTACCGACCTCTCTGTCTACATATATATTTACTAAGACATGCCTGTAAATAGGGCTTCACCTTTCGCGATCTTTATTGATTTCTTTTGCGATATTACTTAGAAATGCAATGCGATGTAGGATATACTTATGTCAAATGCAAGAAAAAAACTAACATCTTTTCAAAATGAGTACGTGTTTTATATTTCTACTTTCGTGTTATATCGTGGGCAGGTGACATTGAAGGTTTTTGGTCTTGGATACACATACAAAAGAAAATTCTTTCTAATATATGAAAGAAATTTTTCGTTTACACCTGTAAGTTGGTTAAGTTCGTTCTGCTATACAATTTGTACGCTAGCGTAAAATGTCAAAAGTTAGGTGTTATCATATTACGTAATAGTTAGCATCGTTTCAGTGTCTACTAGTTTTACTTTATCTTCGTAATTAGTGAACAGAACCACGCAAGAGCTCTATTGTCCTGATTTATTCTGGTTTATGTCAAGACTTCGTTCCTGTTGTAATCAATTCTTCTTTTTTTGCATCCAGTTTTTTATTCAACTTTTCCATTCTATGATGTTTCTCTTGGTCTAGGTTTCTATCTGAAACTGACAATCTTTCCTCTGCAATGT
Source organism: Megalonaias nervosa (assembly GCA_016617855.1). Taxonomy (NCBI): domain Eukaryota; kingdom Metazoa; phylum Mollusca; class Bivalvia; order Unionida; family Unionidae; genus Megalonaias; species Megalonaias nervosa. The sequence continues at coordinate 9,119 of JAECUM010026796.1, read as the reverse complement.
TTTGCACCATATCTGCCATCCATGCATGATTGTTCAATTGTCTTAAACTCACAGTCGCATACTCAAACATTCTGTTAGAATTTCAATTGGCAACTGCAATGTTTAAAGAACAAAGATAACATTTATGCTTGCTAACATAATCTAGAATTATTTATTTTAGGCATAATTATCAAACTTTATGAATGAATAAGTGCCATATTATAAAACGTTTAGCATATTTATTTATGAACGAATCATGAATCATTTATTAATCTATTAATCCCTGTTAGGTAATGCGCTCAGACAGGTACAATCAACCATATTTGGGATGTGGCTAAGAATGAAATATTTCTTTTGATCCATAAAACATGTAAATGCTATCGTAATGAAAGTGTTCGTTATGTATTAAATAATTAAGTGCCCACTACTTTAGTATACTGCGTTTATTTTTTAATGTATCTGTATGGTTCAACGGTACTTTATCACAATGTTGTCTTGTTTGTGCGTAGTAAAACTCGGGTTAAAAGATAACACAATTGCTAATAGTTCAATTTTCAGCCCTTCCCTATAAAATAAACACGTTCTATAAATGAAATATGCAAGGTAATAATGATGCAACCGTTTTGAAAGGGATACATAATATGATGGTGAATAGTTTAGAGTGTGTCTGCTTGACGTTGAGTAAAGTTCTGTGTTTAACGTTGACACTAGAATCATTAATTTGGTAAGCAAATGAGTTTGGAACCTACAAAGATATATAATCTGATACAACACTTAAAAATGTCTTTGAATATGAGATGCATTACAAAACGTATCTTACTTAAAAGTGTGATACAGGTTTATATTTTAAACGCATTTTATTGCATGAAGTATGACACAAAACTCCTATAAGGATATTTATACAAGGTTCACTATGCACAGCTTCAATTTCCAACTGTGTCCTTATTTTCGCGACCTTTTAACCAGCCTCCTGGATTTTGTTTTAATGGAAATATATATAATAACGAATTTCAATGTATTGTTTACACAGATGAGACAGACTGGCAGACAATTCGAACTAAAGGCAAACGTCATAGAGTATCCGAAAGATATTCTTACCCGTCGATTCGAGTTGATGAACAAGGCAAAGGTGTTCTCTCACTCTCTTACATATATGCACACATACACATATAGATCATGTGACACATCATGGTCAGATAATGATTTAGGAAGGATCTAAGTATTTGAAGTTCTGATGATATATTTATAGTGATGAAATTTCTTAGGATTTATAAGTTGGATATGTATTATTGACAACATCAAAGGAAACATTTTAGCTTTTTGAAAAATGGGTACATCTTTTATCCAAAAGTACATTTGTTTATCTCTAGTTGTATGCTTGCATTTATCAAATACCGGAAATGTATTATGAAAATCTTATATCAAAATTAAATTTAAATAAGTAAAACAGGCTTATTTTCTAAACCCATTTGCAGTTCTCCTAGTCATAAACCAGAAGAGCTTATGGGATGTACTATCGCCAGTCGTCAGTTCGTTGTCTGACGTCCGTCCGTCCATTAGCACATGTTTGTTATCATTCTTCCTAACAATTTGGATGATTGCATTGAATCTTTACACACACATTCATCATATGATCTACATGGCCCTAAATGAAATTAGTTCTTTACGGATATACAATAAAGCCGCCACAGCTGCCATTTTAAAAATCTTATTTTCGCTGACCCTGAATGAACCGGCACATCATGATGTTTCACTGAAAGACTTTTTTGATGCTGTTTAGTTGGTGGTAAATGACTAAGGTGCAGAGCTTAAGTCTAATATGGAGCTCAGCCATCTTGAAAATCTTGTTATGGTTACTCCTTCTGAATGGATGGTTATGCCAACATGCAGCTTTCACTGAAGGATTTCATATAATCTCTTGTTTGTCGTAAATGAAAATGGGGCCAATTTGAAGTCCAATATGTTCTCCATAGTAGCAATTTTGAAGATCTTATTATTGCTACTCCTCCTGAATGGATGTTCTTATTAGCATGGGTTGGTCATTACAAGACCTCTAATGATGTCTAGTTGGTCGTGAATGAAATAGCGCCGAGCTGACGATCAGTATAGCCGCCACAGCAGCCACCTTCAAAATATTGTTATCGCCACTCCTCCTTAATGGATAAATATATCAAAATGGAGCTTTTCATTACTATACTTCTAATAATGTATAGTTGCTTGGAAATTAAAATGGTGGGAAATCTGATATCCAATAAGGCTGCCACAGCAACCATCTTCTAAATCTTGGTATCATCACTCCTCCTGAATGGATGGACATATCAACAAGGAGCTTTCACTGCAAAGTTTCTTACGATGTCTAGTCAGTAGTGAATAAACCTGATGCCTATACAATGGTCAATATGGCCGCGACTGCAGTCATATTGAAAATATTGTTATCACTGCTTCTCTCGAATGGATGGTCGTGAACGAAAATAATGAAGATCTGATTTCCAATATAACTGCCGCAACAGTCATCTTGAAAATCTTGTTATCACCTCTCCTCCTCAATGGATCCTTATATCAGCATGGTATTTTCACTGCACGACTTCTAAGGATGTCTATGTATCAGGCAGCCATCTCGAAAATGCCGCTATACTACTCCTCCTGAATAGGCATCATATGAAAATGGAGTTTTCATTTAAAGATGTTTTTAATATCTAGCTGGTAGTAAATAAAAATGATGCCTGTCTCATGTCCAGTATGGCCTCCACTGCGGCCATACTGAAAAATTATTATCGCTGCTCGCTACTTCTCTTGAATGTAAGGTCATTTCAGCATAGATTTTTCGAGTTTGTCTTAAATAAAAAAAATAGTTCCGGTCGGAAGTCCAATATGGCTACACCAAATACCATCTTGAAAATATTGTTATATCTACTTCTGCTGAATGAATAGGCATATCAACATTGGCTTTTAACTAAAAGACGTCTAGTTGATCGTAAGTAAAAATGGTGCCCATCTGACATCCAGTATTGCCGCTAAGGCATCATATCTTGAAAATCGTGTTTTCACTCCTCTCCTTTAATGGATGATAATTATAACATGTGATTTTCACCAAAGACTTTTTATTGTGTATATTTATCCAAAATTAAAATGGTGTCAAGCTGACACCAAGTATGTATACCAAAGCAGCTAATTTTAATATTTTGTTATCGTACAAGGATATCAGAAATGGTTTCAACACTCGATAGTTGAAGGCAAGGAATGGTTTCATTTTGAAATCCTCGAAATTCGTTTTGCCCAGTAGAAGGTCCGTCACTTAGTGGGACTCTTGTTATTGCATGATGTGTGACAGAAACTTCGTGCAGATATTGAAAGGGCGATAATGTACAGCTTCGATTTCCAACTATATCCTTGCTTTCACGCGTTTTAAGTAGCCTTGTTGATCAGACAACCTAATTACTTATTCTGTGTTTTTGCACAAAAAAATTGACATTGATTATCAATATATTGTATTCATAGGGGAGACAGGCATGGAAACAGTTCAAACAAAAGGAAAAGGTCTGAAAGGTTCCAAAAGATATTCTTTTCCATCGATGGATAATCGAGTTCATGGACATGGTAAGAACTCTCTCTCTCTCTCTCTCTCTCTCTCTCTCTCTCTCTCTCTCTCTCTCTCTCTCTCTCACACACACACACACACACACACACACACACACACACACACACACACATTGCATTAAAAAATCACAAACTTCTTGATCAAATAGTAGTTTAGGATGAATCTAAGAAATTGATGACAATGGCAGTTCATTGGTTTGAAAATTTGGAAATTCGCTCTTGACGACATCAAAGGAAACATTTTAGTTACTGATTTATGGGCACATTCTTTATACAAGAGTACATTGTTTCTATTACTAGTATATTTTATTTATCAATATACCAGAAATGTATTAGGAAAATATATAAGGAGAGTAAATTCTCTTATTAGAAAGAATTTCGATTTAGAAATCCACTTTATTTTATCATTCAGGTGCAGCTGTATGGACAAAGGTTGGACAAACCAACAGAACGGATCACAACTTATCAAAAAGTTCATCTAATCCAGAAATAGCCAGCTGTAAGCAGAAGAAAGAGGCAAGAGGTTGTCATCAATGTCTTTCTGTTTATAAGCGTCTGTCCCTCGTTTTATTACCAACCCACCTGCTAGTAGAAACAAAAGCCTTTAAGAGCAACTAATATCAATTCATTTTGATCTACATGAGACTTAAAAATTGAGTTCATGCGTGTCAGGATACATGCTTTAATTTGTTGTGAAATGTGTATGCTTCATGTAATGTACCCATAACGACTACTTAATAAGAATAGGTGCTAATCAGAGCAAGCTTTCAGCGCCTACTCATTTTATCGTTATCTTTCTATAAATGAGTAGATAAACACATCCCCATTCCCGCTATTTTTCTATTTTTGTTTCTGGTTCTTCCAAAGCTTTTATTCCAGACGTAAGTTTTCCTTCAGTTTCTCATCTAGTTTCCATTTGATTCATTTTAGGCTGGTTCATTGGGCTTTGTTTTCAATTTGAAATCTGCAAACTCTTATGTACAATCTCCTTTTCCGTTGTTACCTTCATGGCTTGATTTCAGAATTGTTTCAAGATCACAGTCTCCTTATAACGGGTTTGGTTGCATAGCCTGAATTATTGTAATTGTCTTTATATATATGGTTACAATTTACAAAAAAAAAATAAGAGCCTTTCCAAAAGGATTCTAATGGTCAGGAAATGAAAGATATGACAGAAAAACTGACAAATAGCAGTAGCAAAACTTTTGCGAAACCAGTCCAAGCGCTTTCTAAATCTACTAATTCCTTTTTCAAGGACGCAAATCCAATAAAGATAATTATACAAACGAAATATAACAAAATACAAACACGTGAGTACTGTACAAAGTCCACATTGTGGTAACTGCAGATAAGTATCATTAAATGTAAAATAAATGTTGAAAGTTGTTGAGTGTTACCTTTTAGTTCTAGCAACACAAGAACAGCTAGAATAACGGACCCCAATCGATGGCGTCAGTAGGTCAGCAATGAAATGTTTGCTCCATCTACAAATTTTTGGTTCATCCAGGATATGATATTTCAATCCTGGATCTAATATTTGATTGAAATGGCTGTTTGTTAAAACTTGCATGAAGTTAAGTTCTAGAGCAATATTACAGTTGGTAATATTTAATAGATTAATAAACGCTTTTTAATAAATTTACAAAGATATATATATATATATATATATATATATATATATATATATATATATATATATATGACATCTTTACATAAGAATGATAGTTAAGACCCTGGGGGTGAGAAAGCGAATAAATGGCAGGTATATACGATTTTGGTAACCTGTGTAGAATTTGCATAGTACTTGCGTTTTTGTATAATTTTTTTGTGTAATCGTCTTTTATTGTTTTGTGACTTTTAAAGAGGAATCGGTAGATTTCAAAAGCACTTGGGCTGGTTTTGCATCCATTCATATATCAAATAAAATATTTGTAAAAATTCAAAACGGAAGAGTAAATTACCATAACTGCAATGCAGACATACCGATGATGCAGCTGAACAGTATGTACCTAGGCCTAAACCCGGTTTCGTGCATTGGAATTTTCAGACGGTTTCATAAAACGCCAAATGCCACATTCATTCTCATAAGAGTATACATTAGAAAAGTTGAAAAGAATGTGAGAATGAAAAGGGGGTATGTAATAAATACAAAACTACATAAGTGCTTTGTTCCGAGTCGGGGAAAGAACTCGTTTGATACGGCGTATGAACATTCATCAGGGTTTGACTTCCTCGATATTCCTACGCCGTATCAAACATGTTCTTTCCGCCTACTTGGAACAAAACATCTGTATAGTTTTTTCTATTTATCGATACAATGCAGTTATGTTTTGCGCTTCTCAAGGAACCTAATTAGATTTTAAATTACTCTCACTGATCTGTTTATGAATGTCATTGTATGGAGTCTTGGTGTGGTGTATATGTGTGTTATCTTTCTTATTTTTCTCACATTCACGAACACTGCATTTTGCTCAAAATATTTCGTATTATCGTCAACAAATTCCCAAAGGAGGGAGTTGCTTATTGTGTGTATTTTACAGGCTGAAAAGTTTGTATTTAAAAACAAGTTGCCACTCATTTCTCCTCCCTTCTGACCGTTCTTTTCTAGATCCAGACCTATCCTTGCATATGCCCAGTTCCAGTGACAGCTGTACCAAACACGTAGCAAAGATCTCCATCGCTGAAGCACCTCCACTTCCAAGAGGAAAAATGTATCACGTGTTTTTCTCGTATCGACATTGTAAAAATGAAAGAGAATGGGTACGAGGAATCATTAAGAGATTGGAGTCTTCGCATCTCAATTATAAATGTTGTATTGATGACAGAGATTTCATGCCAGGACAAAGTATCGTTGATAACATTGAACAGGCAATAAAGGAATCGTTGCGTGTTGCTGTAGTACTGACTCCAGAATACATGAAAAGTTTTTGGTGCCAGCATGAGGCAACTGTCATGCGCGTACCAGGATGCAAAGCTAATATCATTCCATTGATACTGAAAAAGTGTACAATACCTAATTCTCTCAATGGATTAACTTATATTACTGTGTCTGAAGACAACGATGAATGGTGGGAGAGTTTTCTGAAAGCATTGAAAGGAAATATTCCCTACCTTCCAGCAAAGAAATCAGAGCACATTTTCGTCTTCCATGATTTTGCTTCTGAAGAAGATATGAAACGAGTCGAAAACTTAATGGCTGCATTGGAGTCGTCTGACTCTAGTTTTAGATGTATATCAAGTGGAGAGGATTTCGTGTACGGCAAATCAATCAAGGACAATTTGCATGAATGTGCAGAAAAGGCTGTGATAACGGTATTTGCATTATCTAGCAAATTCCCAAAAGAAAAGTGGTTAAAACACTGGCAAGATTTAAATAGGAAAGGAATCAAGCTCTTCCCTCTGAAGTTTGACAAGTTTGATTTGCCAGAAGAATTTGAAAACATAGTCATCTTCGATGCTACACGTGATCAGGACATTTGGGTCTCTAAATTGGCGAATAAAATTGGTGCATTGATCCAATAGTATTATTTTACATCAGATAAACTCTTAATACCGTTGGTCAAGTTTTGTTATTAGGTCACTTTCCGTGCACTATTAGCTACAGGGTCATGCAGCTTTTTGTGGATGTGTCCTGGTGAGGGCAGCGCCTTTCTAATGAAAGCAAGTCAGTGACTTCGAGACCTTTCTACTTAAAGTAGTCGATGTGTTCTATGTTACCCGCTTCGGTGACGTTGGTTACGTTTCGCGTTTCCGTCATTGTTTCAAGCACATTTGGCTGATAGTGGATGCCTAATTGAAATTATTATTATTATTATTATTATATATATATATATATATATATATATATATATATATATATATATATATATATATATATATATATATATATATATATATATATATGTGGCTGTGACTAATTTTTTATGTGTTGACGTTTCAGGGTGTTCACATACGCCTAACACATTTTTAGCCTGTGATTTATTTGATTATGTGTCACTAATAATTACTAGACATCTGTAAAAGGTTGCTAAATTTAAGATTATGTTGATTCCTGTTTTTTGTTAATGTGGGGGAGGGGGTAATTTAACTTCTGTATCATGTTGTCGCTAAAATAAATAACTTTATTCTTGGGGTAAAAATCATCTCCTTCTTGATCAAGACTTGAAAGGTCACTGTCGCTTTAATTCATCTTCAAACCAAATATTGAAGGTCTTTGAGATTTCCTCAATACAACGTTTCATTTGCATCTCTCATTTGCAAGTTAAAAGCAGTGAAGTAAATATGGCGAATACGTCCTTCTGATGATCTGGAGGTTTAAAATGTGGTCTGGAAAATCGCCTTCTTTAGAAGATCTTTTATCACTGCTTATTTCAATTTTAAGTAATGCATCAACTCAAATCAATCAACTCGTTTCATAAATTTCATTTTAAACGGGCAGCAATGTAATATGATAATTATTATATAGCTGATCACAATAATTTATTCAATAAATCAATTGAAAACTGCACTGGCTTTGCCATAAATTCAGTCGGGTGATGCTGAGGTACACATGCTCAAAAACGTCAAGGTAACTTAGAAATTCTTGTTCACATTCTGTATATTTGTAACTGTGGGACATATTGACACTTTACCCAACTACAAATAGGCCACCTGCCATGTACTACCCTCGTGCCCCTAATTAAAGGTCAAATTGAATGCAATGAATCGTACGATATGTAAACCATTTGACCATTTTATAACTTCTACACAGTAGCAGATGCTTCACATCAATTGGACATCTTTTGGTGATGTGTCGCATACGACAATTACTATCTTACTCAAAGGTTAAGGTCATAATAAAGTTCAATAGGATTTAAGTATTTTCTTACCCATTCCTAAACGCGTCTCTTAACCATATGCTGAAAGATACATTGTCCGTCGGCTGACCATATACATGTTCATCAATAGAGAAGATGGCGATTTCAATGACCACGGAATGCTTCCAGACGAAAAATACTCCAGACTTTTCTTGCAATATAAATTTGTTGAAAGGCTGAATAATTTAAGTGTGTGTGTGTGTGTGTGTGTGAGAGAGAGAGAGAGAGAGAGAGAGAGAGAGAGAGAGAGAGAGAGAGAGATTTTTAACGTAGATTTAAAACTTTTTCAGTCATATCGCTACGATGTCTGCAGTGTTGCAGTTTATAGTGATGTCTAGCACTGGGACATCATGCCACCGACATCTTGTCCCACTTGGTCACATTATCCTGACACCAGGCCGACCAGTCTTAACACTAACCTCTTATTACTGAGCGCATAGCGAGGCAGCTGTTTGTATCATCTTTATAAGGCTTTCATATGATCCAGCCTGGTTTCTAACCTGCGACCTCCCGCATCCGAGGCGGACGCTCTAACCACTAGACCACCGGAGTGATCGCAGAATTTAAGAGGCTTTGTAGATCTCGCTGTTTAATGGATAACACTACTCTATATTTCTAACATTTGTTTTCCTTCACTAAATGAGACATCAAAGTGAGACAATCATTCTTACGTGATCGAGTTGGTTG
>JAECUM010026795.1:0-38047 GCA_016617855.1 Megalonaias nervosa | reverse complement strand
CAAAAATAATGCAAAAAAGTTGTTTTCATCATTTGTATTGTCATCTCTTTAATCTTACTCATCTTATAAATTTGAGAATATTCTATATATAAAGAAGAAAACTGCTGCATAGCGCAGGGGTACATTTGTCCATCCAAGACCTACATGTACTTTCCTTATTTTCTATTTATAGCAACTGTATATGACAACAAAAACAAAAACAGACAAGTTTCTTCAATTTGAAAGTTAGCTGCACATTTTCATTAATTGATGTTTTATTTAGGCAGTGGACCAGTCTGTATGTTTAATAAAAATGGTGCTAGATGTTAAGCTCAACAGGCTTTATCGATGTGGCTCATAGATGTTATAGGACTGAAAAAAAAGTTAGAGCAGAGGGATCTTCATAAATCTCAAAGCATGTCAGATCAAAAAAAGGACAAATCAGCTTGAAAATTTGACAAGAAAATGAGAGTGTTGTAATACAGCACTCAGAATGAGCACATGATCATGCACATTGCATAATTTGCGGATTTTATGATCATTCTGCAAAAATTAAACATGTAGACTAGTTAAAGTGAGTAATGTATAAACATTTTGTCAGTATGTGTTGTGTTTGTATTCTGGTACTAATCCACATGGAATTTGTGACAAGATTTGTACTAATCCACATGGAATTTGTGACAAGATTTGTACTAATCCACATGGAATTTGGGACAAGATTTGTACTAATCCACATGGAATTTGTGACAAGATTTGTACTAATCCACATGGAATTTGTGACAAGATTTGTACCAGCTGCAGATCCAGATTAGTAGTTGAAATAAATGTACATTTTTCACAGTGTTATGTAATTATGGCTTGTAATATATAGGTTACACTTTCATGCACTGCTCTGGTGGCATAAGTGGTTAGAGTGTCTGTCTCGGATGGGGGAAGTCACAGGTTTGAAACCCAACCAAGTCATACCAAAGACATATCAAACTGGTACTAGCAGCTGCCTCACTTGGTGCTCAGCAGTAGGAAGTTAGTCTTAGGACTGGTTGGCATGGTTTCAGGATAATGTGACTGGGTAGGACATGATACTACATGTCTGCATCAGTACTAGACACTGCAGACATCATAGCAATATGACTGGAACATTGCTAATGCTACATTATAAATCCAAATCACACGCACACTTTTATGCTCAAATTATGCTTTTTGTCACTTTAGCAATAATTGTGCTTAAACCTCTCTTTGGATTGTCATGTATGCCTCTAACATGGCAGCCAGTACTGCTTCTCTTGGATGGATGGTTAAATTGATGTAGGGTTTTCAGTTAAAGACTTCTTATGATAACCAGTTGGTTCCAATGAAAAGGATGCTGATCAGACCACCAATTTGATGGCCATTATGCCAATCTTGAAAATATTTTTATCTCTACACATGAATGGATAGACAATTGTACATGGGGTTTTCACTAAAAAACTTTGTATGATTTGTAGTTGATGCAAAATAAAAATGATACCAGTCAGACCTCCAATATGGCAACAATTATAGCCATGTTGAAACGTGTTATTGCTTCTCGGGAACAGATGGTAATAAAAAAAGACACGAGTTTCCATTAAGCCTGCTCTTGCATTTGGCTAATAGACATGTCAGCCAATAAACAGTCTTGGGTCCACTTGTTTAAGAAAAAAAATGATAACATGGTTTATGTGCTGATGAAATTTTCATCTTTGCATCTTTCAAATCAGTAAACAATTTTGGAAATTTTGAATAAGGGCCTTTTGGTCTGCATTGGAAGTATACATGTTTTATAAACACATATACTTGCAGCACAATTTAGGTGATGAATTTGTGTTAGAGTTTTTGAAAGTCATATTTTATTGGCAGTTTGCAGGCAAAAAAATAGAGTTTGGCTCAACTGTTATCATTCTGATATGCTTCATTCTTTCAGGGGTACAACCTGCTACTTGATGTGGATGACATTGAGAAAAAAATACTAGCCTTACCTGAAGAATCAAGGTAACTCTTGTTTTGTGTGGCCATTTTTATTGGCTTCACTTTTCACAGACCAGAAAGACTTAAGAGATGGCCTCTTGTCTGTTATCTCTCATCTGGCATCTAGCTGTTAGCATGAGATTGTTATTGCTTCTCCAAAGCTACTTGGAGGATTGCGGTGTAACTTTACACACACATTCATCCCATCTAGTTGATCATAAATGAAAATGGTGCCACTATTACATCCAGTATGGTTGCCACAGTCACTGTCTTGAAAATCTTGCTGCTGCTTTTCTGGAGTGGATGGTGATATCAATATGGTGTTTCCTCTAAAAGACTTGTTATGATGTCTAGGTGGTCTTCCTTGAAAATGGTGCTTATCTGATGTCCAGTATGGCCACCATGGCAGCTGTGTTGAAAATATTGGTAGCACTACTCCTCCTGAACAGAAAGTCATATTGATGTGGTTATTTTGCCAGAAGACTTCTTATGATGTTTAGTTGGCCTTGAATGAAAATTGTTCTATCTAATATCCAATATGGCCTTAAAAGTGGCCATCTTGAAAATTTTGTTTACATTACTCCTATATGGAAGGCCATAATTACTTCACCAGAAGCCTAATTAACCACTCCAGTACCCTAAGTGGTTACACTTTAATGCACCACGCGGGTGGCGTAGTGGTTAGAGTGTCTGCCTCGAATGTGGGAGGTCGTGGATTTGAAACCCCGGCCGAGTCATACCAAAGACTTATAAAAATGGTACTAGCAGCTGCCTCTCTTTTGCTCAGCTTTAAGAAGTTAGTGTTAGGACTGGTCAGCCTGGTGTCAGGATAATGTGACGGGGGGAGGAGGGACATGATGCTACATGTATGTGGCATGATGTCCCAGTGCAAGACATCACTATAAACTGCCACACTGCAGACATTGTAGAGATATGCCGTGAAATTTTTTTAAAGCTGTGTTAAAAATCCAAATCACAAAGATGTACACCAGAAACCTAATATGATATTAGATTGGTCCTAAATGAAAATGCTGATGATCTGACCGAAAATATGGTTGCCATATTAAAAAAATTTTGTCACTATGCCTCTTAAAGGAAAGTAGTGTCACCATGTTGTTTATACCAGAAGACTACTTATGGCGTCTAGTTGGTCCTGAATGAAAATGCTGGTTTAACCTCCACCATAGTGGCCATCTTGATGCTGGTTTAACCTCCGCCATGGTGGCCATCTTGAAAATCTTGTAATTTATTCACATCTGGTGTTGATGGTCATGTCAGCATAGGGTTTTTACCAGCAGACTTCTTATGATATCTAGTAGGTTCTAAAAGAATATGGCTGCTGCAGTGAACATGTTGAAAATCTTGTTGTCACTAATTCTCCTGAATGGATGGTAATAGTAGCATAGGTTTTACACCAGAATTCTTCAAATGTTGTCTTGTTTGTCCTAAATGAAAATAGTGCCAGTCCGACTTCTAATGTGGCTTTCGCAGTGGCAGTTAGAAAATTTTATCATATTGAAGATTATCAGAGATGGTGTCAGCACTCGACAGTTATAAAGAAAAAATGATCATATTTTTAATTCAAGCAAATTCTTGTCAGGCAGTGGAGCATCAGGATGAGGGATTCTTCTTACGATTATTTTGATTTTCACATTGCTGAACATGGGGTCACCATTGGATTGTTTCGGATTTAATCTGAGTTTCAGATTAATTGGATTATTAGATCAAATGGCCTATATTTGTTTTGCCATTTTAGGAGAAAAATATGAGACATGGTCGGTGTGATGTCATCCATCTGCAGCATCAACACATTAAGATTTTTTAGCAGGCCATTGTTATAGTCATATATAAGGTGATTTAATATGCATATAGCATGGTTTTCGTTCAATTTTCTGAAGTTAAAAGTGTTCCCTTGTGTGTATTTGTCTCTAGATAAATATTAGGAACTTTTTCATTTTTAAAAACATTTGTTGGTCCACAGAAATTATGTAGTGAAGGATAATTAGATGAATAAATTGACTAAATTCATTGATAACTGCTTGTACATTTCCAAAGTTGAATTACACTGTCACATTATCATTCATAAACATAACCCATGTGCCTTAAGGTGCACATCTGATATAATTGTTCTCAATGGATGTGTGTGTGTGTGTGTGTGTGTGTGTGTGTGTGTGTGTGTGTGTGTGATGGAAAAGGGAATGGTTACTTATTCAACATTAAATTTTATCATATGAATACATTTAATTGATATTTCCACTTGTACATGGCCACCATAATATGTCTTGGTCCATTCATTTCTCTGTTGCCAGATTGTTTGGGCACAACAATTCAAGTTTTCCACTATCTACAATTACCAAACTTTGCTGATGACTTATATTTTTACTGCTCCGGTGGATTAAGTAGTTAAGCATCTGCCTTGGATGCAGGAGGTCGCGAGTTTGCTGACAACATGCAACAACTACACACCTGCATAAAATGAAAATTTGGCAACAGAAGTGCTATATTGAACATCGGCAATTTTGTGTATTGCAAAAGTACATGTTAGAACATTTTTACGAAGGCTAACTTGGCAGTAGTTCAGACATTCAAAATATAGATTGACTTTGCAAGTCGTCACAGAAAACACTGAAGGGGTCAAGTGTTTGAACTATCTTGTTATACTCTTGACATAATGTCTGCCAAGCTGGTTGGCACAGGCATAATATATGAAAATGAAGAATGAAAACTTTGTACCTAGCTTGCACTTGGGGTAATTAAGAACGGATTGTGGGATCTAAAGGTCAGAGGTCACTTTTTATGGTAAATCTGATTAGAAGTTAATGGTTTCTGCACAGTATGTTCAGCTCAGGTCTGCATATCTTGATCAAAGGTCCAAGTTGTTGAGAGTCCATTGATCATGAATATCGGGAGTGAACCATGCCCTCATAGTGCTTGCAAGGAGGATTATTAAATACTGGGACGACATATAATGTGCTGTTCACAGTTCTCTTTTTATGTATTATGGTTACTTATATTAAAGGGTTATGCTATTAATGGTAAATCAAATTGAATGTAGGATTTGCTCAAGCAAATGTCAACAGGTCTTCCACCCCTTTAACTTTAAGGGGATTTTTTTGCAAGTTATAATCAGAAAATGACATGACATGGCATTCTTTACAAGCCATATTGAACATTTCTATCTAATGTGTGTTATATGCACTGTGCTGTCCTGGTTTCCAGGTGATTACCATTATTTCTCTCATATCAGAATTAAAAGAACAGTCCAATTTGACTATAGGGTCCTCTGTATAAACCAGTCACCTGTCTTGGTCACATTTTTTAAATTGCTGTAAACTACATCATTGTAATGAATCTCAATAAAACAACCACTTATTTTCGGGGGGGGGGGGGCAAAGGGGTCTAAAGCACTCACCATTACGGATCATTGCCATCTCACCTCTGTCTGTCTGGTTTCAAGTCTCAGGTGTGGACAATGTGGGTATGTGAGAAAGCTTGCCAGTATCTTCTCATGGGTTGGTGGTTCTTTCCAGGGTTTTCGGGGGGGGGGGGCAGAGTGGTCTAAAGCACTCACCATTACGGATCACTGCCCTCTCACCCCTGTCTGCGTGGTTTCGAGTCTCAGGCTTGGCCAGTGTGGGTATGTGAGAAAGCTTGCCAGTAGCTTCTCGTGGGTCGGTGGTTCTTTCCAGGGTTTTCCTGGGTTCTTCCTCCACCATCAACTGGCTGCCATGTATAGTCTATCTTGTGCTGAAAAATGGCGTTAAACCCTACAACAACAACAACAATAACAACAGGGGGCAATTTTCTTATTTAGAGGTGGTTGCTTAAAATGAATCTGACCACATGTTATAAAACATGTTATACAGTCTTTGTAAAATGGATGAAATATTTGAAATGTTATTAAGGATACCACTGTTTAGAGAATCTTTGTAAAATAAATATATAAAATATTTGAAATTTTATTAAGGATGCCACTGTTTGAGGACAGAAGCCAGAAGATTAGCCAGCTGTTTCTTTACCTCATCTGTGATGGAAATCCAGAGAACTTCCTGCAGATAATATCAGTTAGGAAAGGGAGATATCTCCTGGCCAGGTCACTTCCACTTCTTGAAAAGGTAAATTCTTGTATGCGATTCAGTCATATCACAATGTCAAAGTGAAAGGTCAAATAAAAATGTCAACTTTTGTCCTTTTTACATAAGCATGCTGAGACATAAGTATCACTTCTCAGTCGGCAACAATGTCAGCAGTATTAAAATTTTGTTTTGCAAGTCGAAAATTAAGGCGTGGGTGGGAGGAAATGTCAGTATATTGGTGCAGATGAAACACCATGTTCCATGGAAAATCTGTTCATGCAGTGGCCTGTTATCAATATTAGTCCATTAGCAAATGCTTTTATTGTGGCTTCTTCTAAAGCATCAGGAGGAAAGTCATCAGACTTTGGCAGGCACTTTTATCCTGAGGTCTAGTTGGCCCTAGATGAAAGTGGCTACCAGCCAAGTATATATACAAGTGGCCATCTTGAAAATCTTGTCATTAGAACTCGTGAAGGACCATCTTTGAAAACCTTATTAGTACTCTTGAATGGCCTTCTTTCAGATTTGTTATTTCTTTTAATGGCCATCTTGAAAAATTGTTTTTATTAGTCTTGAATGGCCATCATGAAAATTTTGCTATTGGTATTCTTGAATGGCCATCTTAAAAATCTTGTTAGTACTCTTGAAGGGCTATCGTGAAAATCTTATTATTACTCGTGAATACACCATCTTGAAAATTTGTCATTAGTACTCTTGAATGGCTGTGTTGAAAATCCTGTTAGTAGTACTCTTGAATGGCCATCTTGAAATTTTTTATTAGTACTCTTGAATGGCCATGTGAAAATCCTGTTATTAGTACTTTCGATTGGCCATCTTGACATTTTTTTATTAGTACTCTTGAATGGCCATCTTGAAATTTTTTTATTAGTACTCTTGAATGGCCATCTTGAAAATCCTGTTATTAGCACTTTCAGTTGGTCATCTTGAAATTTTTTTTATTATTACTCTTGAATGGCCATCTTGAAATTTTTTATTAGTACTCTTGAATGGCCATCTTGAAATATTTTTTTTATTAGTACTCTTGAATGGCCATCTTGAAATTTTTTTATTAGTAGTCTTGAATGGCCATCTTGAAATTTTTTTATTAGTACTCTTGAATGGCCATCTTGAAATATTTTTTTTATTAGTACTCTTGAACGTCCATGTTGAAAATCCTGTTATTAGTACTTTCGATTGGCCATCTTGAAATTTTTTTTATTAGTACTCTTGAATGGCCATGTTGAAAAACTTTGTTAATGATACTCTTAAATGGCCATTTTTAAAATCTTGTTATTAGTACTTGAATGGCCATTTTTAAAATGTTGTTATTAGTACTTGAATGGCCATTTTAAAACCTTGTAATTAGTACTTGAATGGCTGACCTGAAAATTTTATTATTACAGTAAAACCTGTTATGAGAGACCACCCCTTCTGCCAACAAAAAACGGACACTGAAGACAGTTAGTCTGTCATCACAGGTTTTTACAGAAAGACCAGTTTCCAAGGTCCAGTTTCAGAACAATTCAAAGAAAAATAACCACAATCACTGTACATATATTCTATTCTTTATTACCGTATTTACTGCATGTTTTTAGATGGCAAAAAATAATTAGTTTTTTTGTTGTCCAAATACATATTAAATTCTTTAATTAGGTGTCCGAAAACAAACAAGGGAAGACAAATTTGTGTGTCCCCCCCCATCCATAACAAAATTACCATTAGCTCACATGACGACATGCTGCCGTGAAGTAAAACAAGTATTTTATCTAACACCACGGAAAGGATAATGAATGAAAAACAGGCATTACTTGCCAATTTTGTCTATTTGATACATGTCCATCCACCAGAAAATGCAGCCATACATGTATTAGAGCCACGATTGTGTGCGTATTTTCCAAAATAACTGCCATATTAGTAATCGTGCAATCCAGTTTAACCCTTTACTAGCCTAATCAGTGATCAATAAAATCTACCTTACAAATGCATGCAAGCTTTATGTCTGTGTAATTAAGATATTAATATAAACCAAATAAAAAAATTTGGAATTATAATTCTGAAGATATTTATGACAGAAACATTTTAGTATCGAGAGTAAAAATACCGGTACATGTATGAGGGCTAATCTTAGAGCACCAGGGATGAGAGGCTCCATATGGGGTGAGTGTTGTACACATGCCTAGGAAGGGTAAAAATAACGAGCAAGTTGCAATATACGAGTCGTTAATATGTTGGTATTTTTTTAAAAATAAAGGTGATCTATTTGTTGTGGTTCTCTCTTCTTTTTGTTTCCCACCTAGCTGAGGGTAGCTTCAAAATGAGTAGAGCCTGCCAACTCAAAACAATCGACTGCGTTTTGATGCATGTTGGAGATTTCAGGGTGTCTAGGTGATAATTGTTCCTACGATAATTTGTGGGATTTCTTTGACAGGTGTGTTTGGAAATAAAGGACAGCCATCTGGATTTTGTTAAAAGAGCACACAATGTACCGAACATGTTGAACCCACAATCAATATTTATTGTCTACAAAGAGGTTTATTACCTGTAGAACAATAACTACATTTAAACCCGTGGTACATAATGCCTCGGGGATAAGGGGTTTGTTTTGTTGCACGATGCCAATGAATTTACTAATCCATACTGACTCTCTGATGTATTGTTTAATGATATAAAGCAAGGATCATGGTTTCTAATCAAAGCCATAACTGTCACACCTGCATGAAGTGGTTTCGTGTGTAACGATGTCTACACTGACAACCAGTCCATGGAAGTTCGTGCTCACATTAAATAATTGGCGACCAAATGAAGCGAACTTTGTATCAGTTAAATTAACGGCAAACACTGTGAATTTTACTTTAAAATGAAGCAGCAGATCTTTTTAGATTTTGTCCGAAAACATAAATTGTAGAAAAAATTATAGTGGAGCAACATCCGAAAAATTACAAGGCATTTAAATATTATATTTGCCCAAAGAAAACGGTGTCCGAAAACAAACAATGTCCGAAAACATGCAGTAAATACGGTAATAGTTCTTTCTAAAATATTGTATGCATTCATCTGAAAACAAAATTATATAGCAGTCAAGATGTACTTCTATCATTACACATGAAAACACGTTTACATTTGAATATCACATGTATTAGCATATGAAGTCATTTGTGATTTACTCCTTTTCCTTTATAACACCCTAAATTGTTTTGCCGATGATTAAACTGCTATTTTGCAAGTTGTCTGCTCTTTTTCACTTCTTTCACTTGCAATAATTATCTTCTCTCGCAAAAAAATTTGTATAGTTTTAGTTGGAGGTTCGTTCATTGTTATTGAGGCTCTAGGAGTTAACATTATTAGTGTTCAGTTGTAATATCGACTGTAAAGATGGTTTTGATGGACTTTTTGGAAAATATGAAAAATCTATACATGTGCATTACATATCTAACAATTAATAAAATAAAACGAAACAGTTATCTCATCCAGAAACAGAATCATTTACTCAGAGACAAAAGTCAGTAGCTTAATTCAAAGAAGACATCCATGGATTAACTGTGTAAACAAAGTGTGTAACCCGGTTGCACCAACTTGAATCCATGACAGCTTGGTGATGTAATCACTCTAACATTGGAGGAAAAAACAACAAACATCACAAGTCTTCAACACTGTCAGTCGAATCTTGCAAACAATTCTCTCTTTGTGGTTTAAAAGACAAAGACCTTATTCACCCCAAGGCATTACGGATTAAATCTAAAGACAATATCCATGACCACTATGTCAATTTCAGCGCTACAGTGGCAATTTGCGACATGTACATTAGCATCTATCACCAATAGGCAGAATCTACTCTTTTTTTGTGTTGTTCTTTTTATGTTTCTTTTTTATCAAAACAATCATTAAGAATCAAGTGGTCGATGTTACAAATGATTACATTTATGTCAGTGGTGTCTTTGTTCTCGTGATGCGGTCGTTCATGGGGATACTGGGTCCTACATATGGGCGCTAGCTACAATATGGCTGGGAACCAGGCTATGTGCGGGATTACATCTACTTTAATCTGGCTTTCAACAGAAACTATAAAATGCTATAACCATACCTGCAAAATTTCAGATATCAGTAGCCAGCCTATTGGGGTTTTTTTTAAACAGTATAAGCAGTAGTTGTTACAAGGATTAAATAAAGATCGGTGGAGTTTATCCCCATTTTTGTGATGCGGTCATTCATAGCAGTGTTGAAATGCATATTTTTCCAAGACATCCTGGTTGCTGGTTGCATTCAGCAGGTGGTCGCTCACAACAGCATTTATATAATAAAATCGATTGTGCATTACGATTGTGGTCAGAAATAAGAGGTGATTGCTTATAGCAAAGGTCGTTCAGAACAGGTTTTATGGTTGTACTTTTGAATGGCCATCTTGAAAATCTTGTTATTAGTACTGTTGAATATGCCATGTTGAAAAATTTTTCATCAGTACTTTTGAATGGTTATTTTTTTAAATCGTTTTATTAATGTGGTTTGTGGTTTGGATTTTTTAACATAGCTTTACCAATTTTTCAGTCATTTTGCTACAATGCCTGCAGTGTGGATGTATATAGTGATGTCTAGCACTGGGGCATCATGCCGCAGACATGTAGCATGATGTCCTTCCCAGTCACATTATCCTGACACCAGGCTGACCGGTCCTAACACTAACCTCTTAACGCTGAGCTCCTAGCGAGGCAGCTGTTAGTACCATTTTTATAGGTCTTTGGTGCGACTCAGCTGGGGATTTGAACCTGCAACCTCCCGTATCCGAGGCGGATGCTTTAACCACTAGTACTCTTGAATGGCTATTTTTTAAAATCTTGTTATTAATACTCTAGAATTGCCATCTTCAAAATCTTGTTTAATTTAGTGCTCTTGAATAGATTGTTATATCAATATGAGTTTTCAACTCTTAACGTTTTTTACAACATAAAAATCTGCTGCTTGGGAACTCGTAAATACGACTGTCAAGCATGCATACCACTACGCTTTAAGCTGGACAAACTAGACAGGTCAACAATGCTGTTATCATACATAGTTTGACCCCTACACAACTTCTTCTGTACCCTTCAAGGTTGTGGGGTTTTTTTTGTTTTTTTTCTTCTGGTATTTCACCCTTCACTGAGTTTGAAACACATCCTCAGTGTACCAGACCTGCCAACCCTTAAGATTTTGCCGTAAGTCTCATGAAAATTACCCTTAAAATACGGAGTTACGGCATACAAGCAAAAGCTACGGAAAAAGGATCGTTGCTGAAAAATCCAGATAATTGGTTCATCCTTGTTTGATTTGCATCCAGATTTCATATTAGAATTAGTGAAAGGAACCAGACTAACTTTACAGCAGCACCCCAGATGCTTTAAACTGCACCTATTTGTTCATGTGAAGCGCCTGCATGATCAAAGTGTTGATTATAGAATTTTTTTAAAAATGGCACCCAGAAAGTGATGCATGTTTAAGACGAAAAGGAAAATACACTTCTAGAAAAGTGTTAATTATCAACACAGAAGAATAAAAAGGTATATTCAGATTCTTGTGAATAAAAGCTGGAAAGGATACAATTACGTTTATTGGACATCACGTGCCAATTTGAGTATGTCTTGTGACAGGAGATAGAAAGAATGTCAAAAGAATTTACAAGAATTTTGTCAAGTTGAGAGATAGCAACAAGCCACTGAGTTGCATAGGGTTTGGAACTAAAGGTTGTGCTACTGTACTAGTGGTAAATAAAGTCTGCATGTACTTTACAAACTTTTCAATTGAACATAATGTTTATCATCGCTGTGTCAAACTTTTATTACATTTTCCAGCTTTACAATAGCAGTTTTTGATATTTTGTTACACTTACTGCAAACTGGTCAATCTTATGAAAAAGAAATCAACTGCCTTACTGAGACGGACTCGTCAGGGTTGGCAGGTCTGGTATACCATCAGCAGCTGATGGTCATGCTTTGCTCACCTCTTTCTCTCTCTCCATTTGCCCCCCCCCCCCACTTTCTTCCCTCCTACCCCCTTTAACAGTAGAGAGGACAACAAAGATAACATCACTAACATAGAGAATGACATACAGAACACTCCTGGACCTGTTTCAGGCACACATACAACCAGACCTGAAGATAGTGTAACAGCTTTGGATGGTAAGTGACTTTAGACATATTGGCCACAATAATAATAGATTGTTATTAATATGCACTCTTTGCATTGTGCTATTTAAGTTTAATGTCTAATTTTTAGATTTTAATTTAATTAAAAATCTGCCAGCTACCATTGTTTAGTAATTATTCCATAAATCTGTTTTTTACAGGTGCAGGGTGAGTGTTTGGTATCAATGATGTGCAGAAACTTGCAGCATCTTATTAAAAAAGACCAACCAGAGGAGGTATGTGGACAGTAGAATTAGTAAGCTTAGAACTTTTGTATCCATGCACCACTACCCTTCCTCTGCTCCTCGGGCAATGATAGTCATTTTGAATTTTGTGTCTGTACCTGGCAGGGGTCAAGTTGGACAAGTAATTCTGTGAAATCCTTTTTAAGACATGAAGCAACAATGAGACTGACTTCTCCGAGATGGAATTCAAGGCCTTTATCTGATATTGGTGGTACCTATTTTATATTTGCTCAGCTGGAGCAAACAAGGTTCAGTGGCCTTACTCAAGGGCAGGACTTAAACTTAAAATCATATGACCCAAAGAGCTTGCAATAAGCCCATGGTACCTTTGCCCTATTTGTGTTGATTTCATTTAAATACAGGAGGCTTGAAAATCACAAAGAATACGAGGTAGAAACTGTATTGCATCGGAACATATCCACTGCTTATGTTCCAATTGATCAGATTCATCTAGCATAGACTGCTCCAGTGGCCTAGTGGTTAGAGCGTCCTCCTTGGATGCGGGAGGTCATGGGTTGGATCCCCAGCTGAGTCATACCAAAGACTTCTTCAATGGTACTAACAGCTGCCTCGCTTGGTGCTCAGCATTAAGAGGTTGGTATTAGGACTGGTCTGCCTGGTGTCAGGATAATGTGACTGGGTAGGACATCATACTACATGTCTGTGGCATGATGCCCCAGTGCTAGACATCACTATAAACATCCACACTGCAGTCATTGTAGCAATATGACTGAAAAATTGTTAAAGCTACGTTAAAAATCCAAATCACACACACACACATCTAGCATAACTCTTTTTTTCTTCTCATCAAAATAACAAAAGTTTGCCATTTATGTGATTTTGATCAAAATTTGCTTTCTTCACTAATCCCACTATTTTGGTCATGAGGGTATTTGAAAAAAATAACCCTGGTTTTGGTGAGACATAATGTGGACATGTTAATCAATTATTAATCAGTCTGCAGTTGCTTTGGAAAAATACAGTTGATTATGAAACTTTCTCCAATTTCCAAGACTAAGTTTTACTGGATTTATGTCTTGGTGGTTTGCTAGTGCAGCAGGATTGAAACTGAGTGGAATTTGGATTGAGTAAAAACGCCAAACACGATGTATGCAAATGAATAAAAACACCGAACACAGTGTATGCGAATGAATGAGATTTTATTAAATGAAAGTAAAATAATGCAACAAGTAAACACGTAAGTTCTAAGAATGATCTACCTTGCAGTCTGACAATTCATTAGACGCAAGATTCAAAACCATGGGAGAAAATAAAAACAACCAATAAAAAGATATGTAACTTCCATACTGAATATTTTTAAAACAATGACAAGTACAATTAATGTACGATAAAATAATGAGGAATGTGGTTCACACAACCGCATGTTTTAAAGATGAGTATGGTTCCTAGAACTAAATGCTTTCAAATGAGAATCGTTCATACAGCCATTTGTTTTAATGATAAGTATAGTTCATACAGCCATTTGTTTTAATGATAAGTATAGTTCATACAGCCATTTGTTTTAATGACAAGTATAGTTCATACAACCATATGATTTAAAGACAACTATGGTTCATTCAACCACGTGTTTTAAAGATAGATAAAGTTCATACAACCATGTAATGTTATAATCACACTCATCACTGTCTTTTTGAACATCCAGCAATCCATATCCTTCAACGTTTTTGTTATACATTGTGCTGGCCCTGCCAGCTAATTTGCAACACAGCCTATCTTGCTGCTACACATGCAGCTCCACTGCCATACTGCTGGTTAATCTATTACACCAATAGCTATGATGCTTGACTGCAGGTTATGCTACCATTTGAGCTATATGCTGTTTTGCTGCCAGCCTTTTTTAGCCCTTTCAGCCCATTCAGCCCATTCAGCCCTTTCAGCTTTTTTAGTCCCGATATCCCATTCAGATATAAATAGACCAAACTGGCCATCATATTACATTGAATAAATGTTAATGCTACTAAATTATAAACATCTTTTAACTCATGACCAACATACAGAAATGCACTAAACATTGCAGAAAAAAACCATCCATAAAATACATGCTACCCTCTATTTTCTGCATCAGTATAAAGCCTTCGACAGTGAATTACATCAAACCGATAATTTTCTATACACAAATACTGTCCAATTATCTCTAGTTTTAAACTACATGAATGAAAGAAATATAGTATATCAGTATGAGGCATTTAAAATGCAGATACAGTTACAAATTTAACTTGTGTATAATCTACAACTGACCCCAGTGGCTGTAGTGAGACTTCTTATGATATCTTGTTGGTCATAAATAAAACTAGTGCCAGTGTGACCTTGAATATGGCCATCACACTTGCCATCTTGAAGAACTTACTTTAACTACTAGATGGTTGATGATATCAACATTGTGTTTTCATTAGAAAACTTCTTATGATATCTTGTTGGTCCTAAATAGAAATGGATATCATCATGGCAGCCATCTTGAAAATGTTGTTGAAAATGTTGTTATTACTCCTCCAAAACAGAAAGCCATATCAAGATGGGGTTTCACCAGGATACTTCTTATAATGTCTTGTTGACCTAAATTAAAATGGTGCTGATCCAGTATGGCTGCCATGGTGGTCATCTTGAAAATCTTGTTATTACTACTCCTCTTAAATGACATGAGGTTTTCATCAGAGGAGTCGTTATGGCGTATTGTTGGTCATAAATTAAAATTGTTCAAATGACCTTTAGTATGGCCATCTGAAAATATTATCTCTACTCCCAAATGGACAGTTATATCAACATGAGGTTGTCACCAAAAGACTTGTTATGTTACCTGGTTGGCCCTAAATGAAAATGGTGATAGCCATACATATAATATGGCTACCACTATGGCTGCATTGAAAATATTGTGCAAATATTGCTATTTGCTGCTCGCCATGAAGGGATGGTCATACTGACATGGTGTTTTCACTTAAAATTTCAAATAATATTGGCTTGGTGCTAAAGGAAAATAGTGCCAATCTAATATCAAATATATCCACCACAGCAGCTAATTTGAAAATTTTGTTGCTGAAGAAAATCAGAGATGTTTTCAGCACTCTGCAGTTTAAATGAAGAAATTGTATTGTCTTGGATTCTTGGAAATTCTTTTTGCCCATTAGAGTGTCACTCCTTTTGAGGTACTTTTATTTGCTGATGTAGTAGTATGGCTTTTCCTAATGTATTGTTTTACTTTTATTGCTCTTTTCAGGGTCTGGAAATAATGTATGATTCAGTGGCAGAGGTCATAAAAAATGTGGAGCTCTCTGTCCTGGTGAAATTTAGTGAAGATCTTTTGGAGGCACCACCCCAGTCTCAAACAAAACCTATTGCTGTGGCAATACAAAATAAAGTAAGTGTTAAGTGCCATGTGAATATACGTTATTACAAAGAATTTTACATGGTGTACTTCCACACAGTTAATTATGTTCTTAAATTGTAGAAGGGAAAAGGGTACTTTGAAACTCACACAATTACAGTGCATTCATTTATTTTGTTGGGTACTATTTTGGGGGGTGGGGGTCTTGCAAAAAGGTAATTTTGGTCAATATTTAAAATGGTGAATTGTGAAAAGGAGTTTTACTCTTCTTATAATGGGCCTTTGTATTTCTGGTAATAGAGTCTGTGATATCTTTTAAAGGATGCAACTGAACAGTTGTCACTTGTATGGTAATATCACAGGAGTTCAGATAACAACACTCGGTTACTTGGCACTGAACAAGTATCAGATTTGCAACTTGATCAAAGGGCTGTCATGTGGGAAAACAAAGAGGATTCTAGAGTTTTAAGTCAATGCACACAGATAGTTTTAGGACTCTGCTTGGCACTGAATAAGTATTAGATTTGTAGCTTGATCAGAAAGATTGTTAACTTGTAAGTAAGGTCATTGTTGCTTTTACAAGCGGAGGACTTGTTGGCGCACATGCATGTGCTGATAACTGGGAAATATCACTTGGGAATTAGATCTGGCTTATGGAAAAAGAAAATATAAATCAAATCAAAAGTGTTTTTGCATTAAGAACAACGTTTATTCAGCAAAACACAAAATATCATGCAAATACAGGTTAATCAGAAGTAATATACTTAATAGTAAACACTCACAGCAAGCAGTGTTAATGGACACTTAATTTTGTGATAGTTTCCAAATAAATGAAGATAGAAGTATTGTGTTGTAAATACTGTCATGAAACAGGTAAACACAGTGCATGCCATATATACATTTGTGAATGGGTATAGTGGCATGAAAATGTAAAAATATTTAAATTGTCAGTATTTGTATGTACTGCAAACATCTAGTTCCCAATATTACCCCTAGAGTTATCCAATTTTTTTTGTATGTTGAGCTTTTAAGACTACCCCCACTCTGCATGAATAGATTTTTCAGTAAGAAAGAAACATCAACTAATAAGCGAACATATACAGTAATTATGTAAAGTGAACTGGCATTATATTAAATAAGAACATTGGCATGCTTTTTCTGCTTATATCAACTGAACTCGCAATATATTCAATATTTTGGAGATGGTATCTCTATGTTCACCATCATTGATATACGAGTATTGTATTTAATGGATTACCAGCATGTATCATAATCAGCATAGAGCCTTCTTTGTCTTAAACTCACATAAAATGCCATTGTTAAACTCGCATTTTGATTGCATTATGGCTGAAGGAAGAGAATTTTTGCTTGAAGCCTGCATAAAAATGTGACTTATATGGAACATGCCATCATTCATACCTGGTGGTTCTATCTTGTTACCACTTAACTTTGTGGTCTAAATCACAACATATCTTGTATATTCTTTATTCAGCACAACTAATCAGAATTGTTTAATCTACAGCTTAAAACTTGACCAAACAAGAAATAAAATTTAGACTACAGTGGTATGACATAATTTATTGTTAATATAGTCATTTAACAAATACTAAAAGCTTAAGTTGTGGAAGCTATGAAGTCAAATGTGTTTACCTATCAGGACAGATCCAGTTAATGAAAGGTGTGTTATGTTATTAAAAACAAATATTGGAATTTG
Source organism: Megalonaias nervosa (assembly GCA_016617855.1). NCBI lineage: Eukaryota > Metazoa > Mollusca > Bivalvia > Unionida > Unionidae > Megalonaias > Megalonaias nervosa. The sequence continues at coordinate 20,558 of JAECUM010026795.1, read as the reverse complement.
ATCCCAAGCCATAAAGCCTGAAGCTGGATGCCACTTCTTGACAGCTTCAGCATAAGGTGTCAGTGTAGAATAAAGCCTAATGCTGGATGCATCAACTTGACATCTTCAACTTAATTTGTCAATGTAGAAAAAAGCCTGAAGCTGGATGCCTCAGCTTGACAGCTCCAACTTAATTTGTCAATGTAGAAAAAAGCCTGAAGCTGGATGTCTCAACTTGACATCTTCAACTTAATTTGTCAATGTAGAAAAAAGCCTGAAGCTGGATGTCTCAACTTGACATCTTCAACTTAATTTGTCAATGTAGGATAAAGCCTGAAGCTAGATGTCTCAACTTGACATCTTCAACTTAATTTGTCAATGTAGAAAAAAGCCTGAAGCTGGATGTCTCAACTTGACATCTTCAACTTAATTTGTCAATGTAGAAAAAAGCCTGAAGCTGGATGTCTCAACTTGACATCTTCAACTTAATTTGTCAATGTAGAAAAAAGCCTGAAGCTAGATGCCTCAGCTTGACAGCTCCAACTTAATGTGTCAATGTAGAAAAAAGCCAGAAGCTGGAGGCCTCAACTTGACAGCTTCAACTTAATGTGTCAGTGTAGAATAAAGCCTGAAGCTGGATGCCTCAACTTGACAGCTCCAACTTAATGTGTCAATGTAGAAAAAAGCCGGAAGCTGGAGGCCTCAACTTGACAGCTTCAACTTAATGTAGCAGCGTAGAATAAAGCCTAAAGCTGGAGGCCTCAACTTGACAGCTTCAACTTAATATGTCAGTGTAGAAAAAACCCAGAAGCTGGATGCCTCAACTTGACAGTTCCAACTTAATGTGTCAGTGTAGAAAAAAGCCTAATGCTGGATGCATCAACTTGACAGATTCAACTTAATGTGCCAGTGTAGAATAAAGCCTAAAACTGGAGGCCTCAACTTGACAGCTTCAACTTAATGTGTCAATGTAGAAAAAAGCCTAAAGCTGGATGTCACAACTTGACAGCTTCAGCTTAATGTACCAGTGTAGAATAAAGCCTAAAGCTGGAGGTCTCAACTTGACAGCTTCAACTTAATGTGTCAATGTAGAAAAAAAAGCCAGAAGCTGGAGGCCTCAGCTTGACAGCTTCAATGTTAGGTGTCATTGTAGAATAATTGTATGTGTTTTTTTACCAATGATTTCAACATTTTTGTTGAATATACAACTAGTGTATGTCAACACATCATAATTACCTTGCACAGACTGTACCATTAATTATTTCTGAGGAACCAGTAGTGATGTATAATTGTCTCACGAATGTGTGAAATCGGAGCTCCTTGAGAATAACTTGAGGCCTGGACTGGCAAACAATGGCTACATAAGATTTTCAGATATATAGCTTCAAAAGTTACTTTAGTCTGTTGATTGCAAACTTTCTGTTATGAATTCTTATTGTATTTTCAGCCTTTTACTAGAAAAATCTTTGGTTGAATGGTATTTTTTGTAATATTGTCCTGGATGCTATGTTGACCACACATTTGGATTACACCTTTAGCTTTATATTTTGGAAGATAATTTGAGTTGTGCTACACATTGGTATCCGTCAAGAATTTGATGTTAGGGCTGTTCCATTAAAACATACATGGGACCCAGGGAAGGCACTTTTAAAGTGGGGTAGTCACCCATAGATGCAATTTAGAAATTTCTTCTTATTTTAATATGAACTCTGAAATCAAAGTAACCTGGCATATATTTTTTTAAAACTGCCTTCTCTGGGTACCATGTATGTTTAAATGGAACAGCCCTTACTCATTTGACTGGTTTTGATTTCAGTTCGGAAGTTCTGTGGTATGCAGTGTGTTGCACCGAGGTGAAACTCTGTATCAAAAAACTTCACCGGTGGATATGGATAATCAGTTGGATAGCTTGTGGTATGTCTCCCTCCCCACCCCACACACCCCCCATCTCTCACTCTCCACACATATATCATAAATATACACAAGCATAACTAGACAGAAGAACTTACAAAGTATTACTTCACAACCAAAACATTGCATTTTGTAATAAACTGTCATAACAAGCAAGCTGTCATCACTGCTTTCTAATTTTTGACATAACATTTATGTACTAAATTAATCTTTTTCTGAAGAAATTTCATAGGCTTGCTTGAAAACTCGACACTGAATACTGAACTTTTATTACAGATCTGTATAATGTGTATCTTATTTTGCAATGTGAAAGTAACTTAAAATGAATAATACTTTCTGAAATGTTTGTTTCCCCTACTAAGTTTATGGCAGTTTTAATTGAGCCCACTTTAGCACATAATAGAAATCAGTTTGGCATCAGTTTGTGTGTTTGTAGATCTGTCCATCTGTCCACACAGTTTTGGGGTTTTTTTTGGATTAAGCAGATGGTTCAGATGTTTTAATTTCTTGCTGAAAATAATGTGGGCTGAACAAAATGTGAGTCATTTGTCAGTACAGTTCTACCCATATATATCAACATCACTTATGTCGACAAGCTAACAAATTGTCATGCTTTTGTTGACGTTGAGATTAACCCTTTACCTCATGTAAGTGCCTTTGGACACCTCTAATCCATTTCATGGAAGCGCCTTTAGACACCTCCACCCGCTTCACACAGAAGCACGTTTTGATGCCTCTGCACCATTCTCATGGAAGTGCCTTTCAATGCCTACTGTAAATATCGGCCATTTTGAGTGGGTTTTCATAGTGCCACCTTCAAGGAAAACCCACTGTCAGATGCTACATTCATAGATGTGAATGACCCATTACATCAGATCATGTGGTCGCTGTTTAAGATCTGGTTGTAATCTGCTATTTAAAGTAACTGGGTCTTATTCTCCACTCTCCAGAATGGAAGCCATAGATTTCGTTCAGTACTTTCTTGAGTTTGCACGATTAGAAATCATTACGTTGAAATCTTCAATAACTTGAGTGAAGGCTCTGATATTGGTGTAGGCAGCAATTAGTTTTTATAACTTAAAAAATTCAGATGATTTAGTGATGTAGACACAGACAAAGAACTTGTAAATTTTGAGTATGAGAAATGGCAGCTTTGGTTGGTCACATGGCTTAACTGGCTTGAAAGTGAACGAATTCTCTCAAGATTTTAAAGCACATATAAAATTCTCCCATGAAAAATAATTATACAGCTGTAACAATCGGATTTTACTCTTAAATCTTTCTATACATAATGTGTACCAAAGATGTAAAATGGTTAAAATTGATGTTAAATGTAACATATTCTATGCTTCTTAACAGTTAACAGGCAGGCCTATGTGTATGGAGTAAAATAGGTTATAGGTGTTCTATTTATACATGTATATCAACAGGCTAAAAAGCCATACACTGTATGAGGTAAAGGGTTAGAAATAACTGTACATGTTGACAGAAGCCCTTGATCCCAACTTCAACAAATTCTTTGTATTCTTATAACACAAGCTGTCAGTTCTTACTCATACTTTGATCCACAATTGTTTGATGTTGCAACCAGGCTTTAATGCTGCCATCACATTAACAAATGGGTATATGTATGGTCCTTGGTAGTTGATTTTAGTGGCAACTTAAATAGCATGTGTACCCTGTATCAAAACAAGCCAGCCATAATCTTTTATTAAAACAATGCACCCTATTCAAATGAAGCCAGCACCAAACTTGTATACAAGTATTGTTGCATTTTCCAAAGTTATCCTTGATTGGAACAGATTTGCTGTATCCTGCAAGTTTTGTTTTCAGCAGGAAAAAAAGTAGCTTATGTTTACAATGGCTACCATTGGCAAAATGAAACACAGATTAAATTTAAAATCTCTTGAAACTAATTATCTAGCCTCAGAAGTTGATTTTGGTGGCAACTTAAATAGCATGTGCACCCTTCATCAAAACAAACTACTAGCTACACAGCCATGTGCTGCTGGCAACAGTGTTTCATAATTGTTAGTGACCTGTTGGTTCACAGTGGAATATAGAGTAAATCTTTTGACAGATGTGTTTATACACTCTGTGTATTTTTTGATGTGATGTGACTGATACAGGAATTTTCTAACCTGTGACCTATACTGAAATTGTGGATTTTCATTTGCGTGTACAGTACTTCACACATTATGGATTATAGAATTCAAAGGAAACATAAAAATAGTTGTCAATATACAAGTGTATTTCAAACTGGTTATGTCTTTTGTCTTCATTTAATCAAAATTTTCATTGTTTTCTCAAAGTGTAGATTCTACACACTGATAACAACATGGCACCCATTACAGACAAATTTCACTTGTTCACTAAATTTTGAATTTTTTTCAACCCCACTCACCCAGCCCCCGAAACACTTATCTTGACAGCTTCTTATATTTACAGTATTACCTTGGGCCTGATGATATCGAGATAAATGGATAGTACTGTAATAGGTATAATTAATTTGGCATGTATAATCACTTGTTGAATTCATGCCATATATGTTGGCATGCTAGTATGGCTCTTGCTTGTTTATGTCAAATACATTACCCAACCACATTAACCTTAGGACTACTTTCTACCACCTCCAAATCCAGCCCTTCAAGAAAGATGGAATTTTTTCATCTATATCACATATAGGCAAAGATAAACAACTTTTGCAGATTAACTTGTCTTTATTCCTGCTAGGTGGTTATTGTTATCCTAGATGAACCAGCTGTAACTTAAAACTGTAAACAGTGCCTCATGGACTCCATGTAAATAAATTATTACTTTCCGCAATTTCTTTTCATTGACACAGTAAGTTAAACCATTATACAGTGTGCACACAACATTTTTGTAATATTCGGTAAATTTGTTTGTAGTTTTGCATTTTCACCTTGTCTATTATTGTTCATGCGATTTCAATAATAATAAAATTTCACTGGTGAAGCTGCTATTTCCATTTATTGCACTTCTCAAGTCATCTTGGTAAAGCAAGTTCACCACTATTTCAACAATTTGTGCATTTGTTGAATGCATTTGTTTTGCTATTCTCTTTCAGTACTTCTGGTAGTATTTCTTGAAAGAAGTGCACATGATTTAAGATTTGTAGAGGACAATAATGAGACTTTTTTATCGTGTACCAAGTGCTTGTCATCACACACTTGTGTATGGACAGACAACGTGTCCAACTTCTTACAGAGTCAGCTCCAGGGCTAAGAAAAATAAGAGAATGCTCAAAATCATTGGAGCATGAAATTTAAGTCTCCACCTGACATGAATCTTCAAGGAGTTTTATGGGGGGATGTCAAGATGTCACCTCCACCCGCTGTGAAGATACCAAAAACGTTGCTGGCATTGACTACGACTGCAAAACCCATTTGACCTACATCAGTTGATTCTAATCAATTATTGGAACCAGGAGTGATTTACATTTGTATAACAGGCATTATTGTTGAGGAGGTTGATAAGTAATTTGCAGAAAATATAAATTGGCTTCCCACTTGGTACAAGCCCCTGTGCATGGTTTTGGAAATATTGAAGCTGGGTGTGCAGGATTACCAAATGACTTTGCTGGCTGGACTGGCCAGCAAGTCACCCACCATACACCATCCCAACTTCTGACGAACTGGTTCATATGAGCAGACAATCCATCTATGACTTTAGCAGTCCTGCTTCTGTCATCACATACAGCAACATTGTCTTACACCCAGCAGACTGCACAACCGCCCAACTGCACTGACAGTCTCTGTGTTACACAGCGAATCAGCATTACATTTAGAGATGTCGGACCCAGCTAAACTGGTTGTGTTACACAGCAAATTGGCATTACATTTAGAGATGTCGGACCCAGCTAAACTGGCTTTGTTACACAGCAAATCGGCATTACATTTAGAGATGTTGGACCCAGCTAAACTGGCTGTACCAGACTGGCATTCCACAGCTGCAGCACTTTCAGTACTGGACATTATGTGACCACCTCTGATGGCATACCCAACAAGGAGAATGATTTCATATGCAGATGATACATTTTTATTGCCCTGTGGTTTGTTATATCCCCAGACTCTGTGTACAGGAGGAGGTCAGGGGCTGAGATGGACATGCCTGAACATCCTGATCCAATCATGTCATGGAGAGAATTTAGCTTCAAGGCAGCAGAGAAATTTCTGGGATTTTATCTCCATTGGAGCTGGTAACTTCTCATGGGTCGGTGGTTCTTTCTGGGTTCTTCCTCCACCATTTATACTGGCCACCATGTAGAACTTAACTTGTGCTGAAAAAGGGCGTTAAACTCTATAACAACAACAACAACCTCCATTGGATTGCCTTCTTCAACAGTCTGTCTGCACTACTTACAAAGTTCCATGTAGATCAGTGGTTCCCAACCCCTCAGGTTGCGATCCAAATCAGGGTCCTGATGACGTTCCAGAGGGTCGCCAGGATTTTTTTTTTTTAGGGTGGCAAAGCTTATCAAAATGTGGAAACAGGATCATGAGGCTCAGAAAACAATTTTTTAGGGTTGCTTGAAAAAAAGTTTGAAACCACTGATGTAGATAATGATGACAATATGTCATTCAGAATCTTTCCAAAATCAGTAAATATTGTTGAAATTACCGGGCATCTCAGAAAAAATTTGCATAAAATCCAAGCCTTCATTTCGTTGAGTCGGTTGCCTGCAACATTCCCACCTAACAGGTACAAATAACATACTAATTCATATTATCCAGATGTACCTAGCCTGAACAAAGACATTTCCAACCTCAGCATATCTTTTCCTGTATATTATAAAGGTACAGGAGTTTAACATCATTTAAGAGTAGTCAAGAATGTTACATCAACTTTCTCTCTACTTGACCTGGTGCCTTTGGTGATCTTTCATCTTGCAAAAACAGGCCAGAAGTGTTGCTTAATCTGGCAACAGATGTACTCGGAAAAGTCTTTGCGACTCTTACCCTGCTTGATCTATGTATTGTTACGAATATGTTATTACTTGTGTGAGTTAGTTTTAAATTCTTTTTTTATTTTAATTTTTGTTTCATTACATTTTATTGTAATGATAATTTTCATTGAATTTGAATCTCTTTTCCAAAAATTGGCTTGACCCGATTAGATGTTAACAATTTCTTCAGCACTATTTTTGGCTCACCTTGGTTCATAGTTTTTGTAAACATCGAGTGAAAACGATTGGCTATTGCCAAGGTCATCTACAACCTACGTGTTAGCTCTGTTGTAAACGGTTTTATTTTTAAATTCATTTCCAGCATGAGAATCTGATTCTTAGATAGGTCTATTCTAGCTACGTGATAAATGGCATTTTTTTTTTATTGCGATGTTCAAATTAGTGGTCAGGTCACCTATCACGTGAGCTACCATGTGATCTAAAATCGAGGCTTAAAACTGCCAATTGGTATTAAATTTATTCAGTCGTATCTTTATACCTTGAGGGTACAAGGTGTTTCTATTGTTGATGTCAGATTGTTTTTAGAAGTTCATCTGGTTTTTGGAATTTAATAATTTATTCTCTAGAAGACTAAACAAGTGTACTTTTTTATAAAAAGTTCTGGGACAAAGAAATTCAGTGGAAATTTATTCTGGAATTCTAAACGGAAACATTATAAACTGTGATTCAATCGAGGATCTGTTACCAACAGTACAACAACCTCATCTGACATCATCACCTTCCATATTGGAATTTCGTCAAGATTCGAACCTGGATTCAATTAGAACTGTTTATATTTTTCAATCTTAGGCTTAAATTTTGGATTATATTTTAAACCCTAAGTCCTATTTCCTTTTTTTACATTGTTTTCTAGCGAAATAAATTATTTTGTTAAAATTTACAAAGCTTGTTGACTTCACTCTTTTCTTTTGTTACATTTGTACGAGCCTATACATAACAGTATAGAGAAACTTCTTCATACCTGGCTATTGTCAGGGAACCCCGTATGAACAGGAATTTGGAACTTAAATTATGGAGAGGATTGCAACAGCCTGAAGGCCCTCCACTTTGAGGGCTTATTTGAGGAAATGGCGAGTTTTCCATGACTGGTATCACATCAACATAAAAAAAAGACTTCTTTCCACTTAAGGCAGGACATAACCATACAAAAGCTGGCTGCTTGGCTAAAAAGAGTTATTAAATCAGTATACTCGGAACTCTCACAGGATCAGGCGTGGCCAATTAAAGTTTCTGCTCATGAAAGAAGAGTTAATTCCACGAGCCTGGCCTTCAAACATATTTATCACAATTCAATATATGATGGAGTCAGTTCACTAGCACGCCCATTTACTTTCACCAGTTTTTGTTTGCATGATGTATCCTTGCAAGAAGAGAGCTGATCACATTTGGGCCTCTTTTAGCTGCCCAGACACTTACAATACCCATTTCATAAAAGCACAACCTCATACCCAGGCATGACCTTGACACTTTCACTGGATTCATCCATGCAACTTTTGAATGCCAGGCAATAATCAAGTGCGACATTGCACAGGATGTATCTCATATATGCATAAACTCATTGTCTTTGGTTATGCTGAACTAAAATTAGGTGAAGTTCATCCTTTTGTTTGAGCAATCATTCAACTTAGGGTGACATAGGTAGAGGTTGGATGCTCAACATTTCCTTCTCCTCCTCGCCTGTTCTAACGTGATTGGGTAATTTGTTTGGTGGAGAAAACAAATAATCTAGTAAATTATGTTTCTCCAAATATATTTATTCGATCACATTATTAGAATTCTACCCACCCTTCCCATAAAGCAAGCATCCTGCTAAAGCTTTTGCACAAGGTAAAACTCGTTACATCTGAGTTAATGATAGCCACAGAGTGGGAGTAAAGGGGATTTGATCTGTAAGAGTTGTTTCCTTTTATTTGTCGTATGGAGGGAACAAAGTGGGCTGGATTTGGACATAGAAGAGAGTATTCCTGAAGATAATGTGATTGGGTTAGTGCTGTCCGAGATTAACATTTTTTTTCTTCAGAATTTGCTTTCTTGACCCTAGGATGAAGTCAGATTATAATAGGGGGGGGGTGACATTGACATTGAACTTTTTACTTCATTGCGTTGAAGATATATGGTAGTTTGTTTCACAACAGCTTCATTTCATTGTCATTTATTTTTCAGGTCACATTTTGTGCATGAATTTGCTGGCATTTTGGCTGTTGTACCTGATGAGTCCCTTGTCCCACCAATTCGCACATTCATTGATATTTCCAACCATCTGGAGCAGCATCTTAACAAGAGGTTACTGGCTGTTGTAGAGGACAAATTGGAAATCTTCACAAAGTCACAGGACAAGAAGTTACTGGCTGTTGTAGAGGACAAATTGGAAATCTTCACAAAGTCACAGGACAAGAAGTTACTGGCTGTTGTAGAGGACAAATTGGAAATCTTCACAAAGTCACAGGACAAGAAGAAATTGTGATAATTAACATCAAACTAAATATTCAGGTGTCATATTTTGTATGCTGTCTGTAGTGCAATTGTTAATACTGCTATATTTGATAAATTTCTATGAACAATATTGAATGATCTTTTTATAGCTCACATAGACAAAGGAGACAGAACTGTTATACCACCCCTGGTATTGGCATCTGCACATATTAAACAATATATGTGTGTACAGCCTCACTGCATCAGTCAGTCATTCTTCCTAGGTTCTATGCAGCAGTTTATGGTAGCATTCATAGCACCTAACCCCTGGGTAGGGGCCTATATTTGCATACATGTATAATAGGTCCGCAATCTTCATGAAGTTTTTACAGTTAGCTCAGGTTTATTGTGCCTTGTATATGCAGTTAATCATGGATTCTTGAAACTTGAGGAGGGAATGCATCTTGACAAGTATTACACCCACATCACAAAAGTAGACCATTATGATCCATAGTTCACTCTTCACTGATTCTTGACTCTTGGGTTCAGTTTTGTGTTTTATTTCTCAGGCACAGTTCATATAAAACCATAAACTTTGTGACTCTCTGCATCCCTATTAGTACCACACCCTGACAAGAAAATGTCGGTGTGACCTATATTTTGCATTTTACTGGCTTAGATCAAGAGTTTGCATTTAGCTCACAACCAAATAGGGGTTTTTTTGCACCCATTACATATACTCTTGTACATAGAATCATGAAACCTTGTTAGGAGATGCATGTTAATAAACCTTGATCACAAAAGTAGGTCATTATGACCCATATTTGATGCTTTGCTGATTTGGGTTCAATTTTGTGTTTAGTTTATTTCTGAACTACTGTTTATGACAGAATCATCAAACTAGATGATTATGGGCATGTTTATCACACCATTATAATGACAGAAAGTCAAGGGAGACATTTACTTAACATTTTATTGGCTAAGGCTAAGACCACTTAGGTTCTTTGCATCTTGTATGCATACTTTATATCAGAAATCATTAAACTTGATGAGGGGATGCATCTTGCAGTACTACACCCTTATTACAAATAGAGGTCTCCATAACCTATATTTCAGGCTTCATGACTTTAAAATTTTGTTTGTTTAAAATTCATTTATTGTTTATGTTAGAATCATGAAACCTTATTATCTGTATGTTTTGATAATGACCACATATCTTAATCTGTGTTGTATACACTCCTTTATGACCAGTGCAGTTGGAAGTAGGAATAAAACTATTCTTTCATCCATAAACTTTCCATGTTGATGACTGTACAGTGCATATTGTGATATGTTAACTACAGCAGGTTCACCATGTATTTGTACATGTGAACAAGTAGAGAAATTAGATCAGTGGAATGCATGTATATCATTTGTGGTAAGTCTGCAGTGTTCACATGTGTAATTGGCTTATTTTAGTTTACTGCCTTGTAAATGTTGACAAAATCAATAACCATGTAAATGAAACATGCATGTTGTTATAATTGATGCAATAATTACCCAGTATATTTAAGATATATATTTCCACATCATTGCTTAAAGAGGATTGTTGTTCAGGATATCTTTTTGTTAATTTTATTCTTAAATTATATATCTGTGATTTTCACATAGAATGTGGCATTTATAGGGAAAAAAAAGAAGCTTAAAAGAATCTGATATTTTAGCACACATTACACATCAGGTTGATTTACTGGTAATGCTAACACAATTCTTCAGACAGCACTGTTTACCTATAAACAGCATGTTTGTTCAGGGAACCATTGATTAGGAATGTTTTGTTTTAAAGGAACACCATTTCAAGTGGGTAAGCCAATACATAGTTTCTTAGTCGGTGTAGACTCTTCAAAAACAACCCATGTGCATGTTCCATTATTGATTTTTGTAATGTACGTATATGTAACAGTAGGAACTGATGTAACTGCAATCCTAGAGCTTTTTCATTGAGACTAAACTGATATACTCAACAAAGACATGTCTTATAGACTGATTATTCAGTGTAGACATTTCTTTCAGACTGATATACTCAACAAAGATATGTCTTACAGACTGAGTATTCAGTATAGACATTTCTTGCAGACTGATATATTCAACAAAGACATGTCTTATAGACTGAGTATTCAGTATAGACATCTCTTACAGACTGATATATTCAACAAAGGTATGCCTTATAACCTGAATCCTGTTGTAGAAGTACATAAAGGACGTGCAGCAAATGAAACATGCACATTATAATAGCTGTCAGCTATTAGGTAAGCCTAGTTGGAAGATAGTGAGAAATGTTGGATTTCTAATTGTTTTGATCAAAATGACATAATTTTTCTAATTGTATACCATGTACACATTTAGACATTTTGGTGAACATTGCAGCCATATTGTGAGGCTTTAAGTGTAGTTGCTAATCAGGGTAATTTCTGATGCATGAACTAAGCATCTAATGGTGGTAATATTTGCTGTTTCTCCCATGGTTACTCAAAACTTGTGACTTGAGTCAAATCTGGTGGTGGACAATAGGTTCTAAGCAGATTTTAAGAGAAATGAATTTAACAGTTAAAGGGGGAAAAAAAGCAAAATTAATGGCTTTTTATTCAACTCTTAGTACCACTGCTCTGATACGATAGAAATGAATGTCCTGTTTTATTGGGGTTTTTTGTCTTTTATGCACAGTGACAGGAGTCAACATTTCATTGTCAAGATTGCTTTAGTCTGAACTTTTTTTCTGGATGATAATGTTTACATTGGCTATTGTAAACTAGTAAAAGCCTCTTAACAGTGAGTTATATGGACATTGACTACGCTAGTTTGTTTTGCTCTTGCCTCATTAGAAAGGAATAGACAAAGAACTTTATGTTCTGTTCAGTACATTTGGAACACTGAATAATCTATTTAGGAAGTTTTAAATTAAGTTTTTACTTCCCTGTTTGCAGAGATGCCAGCCATTACTATTTGGCAGAATCATCCCTATTTTTAACCTCAGGTTATGCCACTATGATTACTTCATTCAGATTATGATTTTCAGGTTAGATGCAAATTTTTATTTTTTGCTGACACATGAATTAATGGATTTTCCAGTAGAGATAATTTTGATAATTCACTGGAGTGAAATATAAAAAATATTTTTTCACTGTAGCCAAGAGACATCAGTAACATTATTATAAAGAAATTTGATCCACTATTTTGTCACTTGCATAATCTAGTGGTAAGTATGAAAACCTGATGCACTAGAGTACCCAGTTCAAATCCCACAATATACCGATTTCTTTTTCTTAAGTATTTTGATTATGTGCTGTTTTAGCTTGAATTAGTAAAGAAAATACAGGAGCTACACATTTTTCATGTGAATATACACGCTACAAAAACAGCTGATATTAGCAAGCAGGATATCGTAAGAAATCTTCTATTTCAGTCTGCAGTATATATTGCTATCCCATTCATTTGAGCAAAAATGAAAAGAAAATTTGCTCGTTCTGTGTGAATAATAGATACATTCCATTGTGTGGGCTAAATTAATCAAGTTTTTTCACGAGTGGCAAGTTCTTCACCCACTTGATAAAATATCTGTTAATCACTTCATAAAAGCAAAAATATCATTGATGTATAAGTGCTCAGCATCTAGATCATTGGCATATCTCGCTCACAGAAATGCTTATAATGTGTGATTGTAATTCTTTTGTTAAAGTGTACCAATTTTGTGGTCCCTTAAAAGTCTATTTAGGTTAACTGCAACTTGGGCATCAGTTTAACTAGGTCGCTGAAACACTTGTAATGTCAGAATGTACTACTTTTGAAAGAATACCTAAGTGCTTAACATCACATAACCAATTGATACTGACAAATCACATCAGTTTAGCTCACTGTTGAAATGAAAAGAGCCTATCTGGACTAAACTTGATGAGAGCTACATAAATTCCAAATGATATACTCGGGACTTTAACATTACACAAATGCCATAGCTTTGCAGTCTATTCGCAGTGGACTTGCGCAAATCAGACTGAATGAGGCCTTTGTCACCCCCAAAAAACATTCATATGGTTTCATAATAAAACTTGTATATGCATTTGAAGCTGTCCTATTTTATTTTCAGATTCTTATTTATTTTTTTTTTAAGTTAGCATTTCAATATGACATCGGTAGTGGTTGGCATCTCTCTTTATGTTAACAAACTTTAGAGTTTCCACAGTCCTGGAAAATCCTGAAAAAAATGGAAAACAAGTTCTGACTTTTTAAAAACTGTGACAGGTTGTGCACACTGGAAATATCCATGCATTATAATGGAAGGATCATGGAATTTTACATTTGTAGCAGGTGTTACGTTTGGTGCATTTTAGTTGTTGTACGTTTAGTTTCAGACTGTCCAAAACGTTTAAGTATTCTGATCATAAATGAATTTATGTTGTATATATTATTTCTGATCATGTTTTCATCTCAATTACCAAAATAGCCAGAGCATATTTTAAGAATCTACTGGAATACAATGTCAGCTCGAGTTTAATGTAGCTTATTGTGAGGATCTTAAAATTTTCTAGTGCTACAGAATAGATAAAGTTGTCGAGAAAAACTAAAATTTTGACCTGGAAGAGTCTTGGAACTTCTTGACAAAGCAATGTCAAAGTGTCTTCATTTTCTTTTATGAAATGTACTTGTCAAAAAATGTAGAAAATTTAAACAATTTTTTTTTAGCAAGTATGGAATCTTTTAATTTCTTGTGTCTTGGGATAACTAACAGATTATTTCTTGAAACATTTTCTGAATGAAAATGCAAGAAATTGATCACTATTGCAATCTTGGATTTTTGTTGAATTTATCATGCTGGTAGAGAATAAATATCTTGTAGGGTTTTTGTATATGTATTTCTCATTATTGCCAATCTTGGTAGTGTTACAATTTATAGAAATTTTCTCTTTGTAGTAATTTTTTGTTAATTCCTTTTCACCTTTTAACAAAGAATTTCTTCATATATGCAATGTTTTGTAATGTTTAATGTCATATCCCATTATGTACATTAATATGCTTTGTTAAGGACAGTGGATTCTTTCAAATGATTTTCAAATGATTTCATTCAAATACTTGGCAATAAATAAGAATTGGATAATTAGCATCGCTATGTTGCAGAGAAACATGCCTAGATCAATACAGACAATTTTTACAAAACATCCTATGCCATCAAAGAATTACAAACCATACTGTGGTATAGCAAGAACAGTGTTACATCCTGATCCATGATATAGGGAATTTTTTAAAATAATAATGCCTTGAAAAGGAAAATAATATAATAGTAAGCTTCATAATGCAACCCACAATACATTTAGCCAACCAATTCATATGCAGTAGCATGATTTTTGGTTATGTGGTCCATTGTGACACTGTTGACATCCAGAAGCACCATTATAATGAGGGATGGTGTACAATAGAAACTGATTTTATGAAAACATGAAACATTTAGAGACAGAATTTTTTTTTAATATTTCCACATTTAGAAGTATGTTATGTATGTTTTTGTTCAAAATATAGATTATGTTAAAATCCTTCAAGTATAATATGGAAGTTGGATTGAAAAGACGATGGAGACCTTTTTGATTGGAGGTGAGTGTGAATGAGAATGGACCATCAGAATAAAGAATAAGTCTTCATTGTTCAAAATGACATAGTCTATTTCGTAACTGGCAGTATTTCAGATTAACGTTGTGTATTGAAAAATATTGCTCATAATCAATTCTGTATTTAGGTTATCGTGACTTATTGAATGCTATCAATCATTATCTTGTGCATTTGTCAGCAACTAAAATGATTCTTGTAACTTTTACTAATCTTACACTTTTTGTCATTAAAAGAAAATTTTCTTCAAATATGAATTGTTTAAATGCAAGTGGTTTATTGATATATCTTAAATATATTTTTCTAGCCACTTGCAACTCATCATTTTTTATTGGCTTGATTTGATTCATTACCATTATTTACAGTTCTGTATGTTCTACGCAGAGGTACCCAAAAGCCCAATTTTAAAAAAAATATAGTCATTATATATTGTTTCACCATATTTTTCCCCATGTACTTACACCTTCATCTGTTTTTTTTTATATGCCCACCATAAACATAGCATACTGTGTTATGCTCTTGCCTGTCAATCAGTCTGTTACCAATTTTGT
The DNA here is from genome assembly GCA_016617855.1 of Megalonaias nervosa. NCBI lineage: Eukaryota > Metazoa > Mollusca > Bivalvia > Unionida > Unionidae > Megalonaias > Megalonaias nervosa. Next base: position 5,087 of record JAECUM010026795.1, on the reverse strand, counting down.
TTCCACACAGCAAGTTGAGTTCTCCACCATCTGAGGTTATCCAAACTTTGTGGATTGCTTGCACCTGAGGTAAGGATCCCAAGGTCCCAGCCATAATGACTACAAGAATAAAGTATACTTTCCACACAATAAGATAAAATTCTGCATCATATACCTCCATCAAACATTGTGAGTGTCTTGCATTTGAGGTAAGGAAGAAGGGGATTAATTTTGGGGGTCAGAGTTGAAGGTAAGTGTTCAAGGTCAAAGTCATTGTGACTGACATAAGAAAATTGGTTTCCACACAGTAACATTAGTTCTTTCACAGACTTGGACCAGACGTTGTGGATGATGATTTGGGTATCCAAAGGTCAAGGTCATTGACTGAAAGTATGCTTTCTACACAGTCACTTTAGTTCTATATTACATGCCACAACCAGGGCCCCAGGTGGCCGAGTGGTCTAAGGCACTCATCTTAACAGATCACTGACATCTCACCTCTGTCCCCATGGTTTGAAGTCTTGACCTTGGCCAACATAAGTATGCAAGAAAGTTACCTGTAGCTTCCCATTGGTCAGTGGTTCTTCCCTGGGTTTTCCAGGGTTCCTCCTCCACCAGATATACTGGCCACCATGTGTACCTTATCATGTTCTGAAAAATGGCATTTGACCTACAATGACAACACATCTCAACCAAACATTGTGGATGGCTTTTGCTTGGGGTAATGAAGAAGCCTATTTAGTTTTGGGTCTGAAAAGTTCAGGGTCATTGTGACTGATGAAGAAATGTGGTTTCCACACAAAAAAACTTACTTCTACATCACAGACCTAGACCAAACTTTGTTGATGACTTGCATTTAAGTAGACTTTTGTTAAAATTTGATTGAATCTCTTTTTGATGTAGAAAGAAGGTAACACTAGTTCTCTTTTTGATAATGGATGAGATTGGTTCTCTAGAACACTTGCAGTTTTCATTTCTGGTGCTAAATAGATGATACTGATTACATTATATACTGAACAAACATGAATATTGATGTCAGTGCTTTTGATAATAATACCTTAAGTCATGTTTGTTTATATAGAATGAGTACTTTTTTTAACTATTGACATCAATAGAATGGAATGAAAGTAATTATTTACTATGAGTAGGCATTCTCAAGAAAAAAGAAAAGAATGGAAAAGGTACCATGAACTTAATCATCATCGTAGTTCTTTGTTTCTTTCTTGAGCCGTTCTAGAAATGAGCAGTTTCAGACTTTACCATTGTGTCTTTTTTTATATAAAAAAAAAACAAAGGCAATACCAGACATGCAGCTGTGATTTATATATTTCTTACTCTAATAAATTTGCTTAGTATAAATTTGTCAGAACCCTTTTTTGATACACACATTTTAGTTTCATTATTTTATTTATATGTATCATGATGGATTGTTTTGTTGGCATTCACCTTTGTGTTTCATTTGTAATTGTGATTAGTGCTCATTCCATGCTTGAGGAACAATTAGTTTTTTTGTAAATTTCGCATTGACTAGTTTATTGTTATGGAAAGAATAATTTGTATTGCAAATACCATTCTATGTGAGTAAGTTAAATTTATATATTCTTTTGTACAGTTATTTTGAGAATGCTGTCATGATATAGGTGATAGATTTGTCTGTAAACTAGTTTATAATTTGTAATCATGAAGTTAATCCTTTAGTGTTTTGTATATATATATATGTGTGAATATATTCTAATTAGTATTATTCAAATGTTTACTGTCTGTGGGGCGACATTTGTTAAGCCCAGGCAATATATGTTTGAGCCTTAAAACACAGATTACTTGATAATAAGGACTTGGAAACTGTTTTGTCTTGTTTGAAGTAAACTGTAAAATTATTGATAAATCTTTGCTTGTATTTTTGGGGTTAGTGAGTCATTCAAAACAAATTTAAAAAATAAATTTAAAAAATAGAGTAACTTTGACTTTTGTCCATTTGCTACATTTGAAAACAATAACATTGTAGAGACAACCCCCACTTCAAGCACCATGGCACAAGTGCCAGAATATGAAATTCCTTAAATGTTTTTATCCTAGGATTGCATGTAAAACCTTTTGATGAAAACATCAATGTAGTTTAAAATTTAGGATATTTGCCTATAACCCCATCTCAGGTGCCCAAGGGAGGAAAACAAAATAAACCTTCCTGCCAATGGTTATCATATGGACAACTATATTACCTTGCTTTATGAATTTCTACCGAGTTGTTTGGGAGGTGATTGAGTAACATGCAAACAATTGGAAGATATCACAATACCTCATAAACTTGTAGAAATAAGTATGTGGGTAAAAAAATAAGAATGACTACAGTTCCAAAACAATATATCAGTTTCAGTGGTCTTCTGCTTATACAGAAGTGTTTTTTTGCACAAAGTGCTATCCACAGCGATCTTTTTAACCTCTTCCTCCACCCTCAACAAAATTGGCAGAACCCTATATTACTTGTGCCCATTTGTCTGTCCTTCCATCTGGCAACAGTTTGGATTAGAGCTCTACAGGTTATAGTCCAGAAGAGTTGATGGGATGGCCTATTCATCATTTATCTGTCCATTAGTAATAGTAACAATAATAATAATAATAATAAAGACTTTGTTTAGAGACGGTAATTCAATTAGTTACAGAACTAATCTACCTTGAGGCTTTCTATCTGTTATGTACAATATATACAGTATATACAACATGATGTGAAGAATCTGGCTTGACACTAAATAATTAAGTGATTTTAAAAGTCCAAGTATCAATCCTGGAACACATGCACAGGCATCAGTGAACAAATAAACATATATAAAATATCATCCTGCATTGAAAAATTCAACTGTGAAAAGGATGCAAAATTACAGAAAAGCAGGCAGTATTTATTGTACTAGAACTGTTCAGTTGTCTAAAGATTTCATTCATTATGAAAAGAAGAAATGCTAGGAGTCTGCCTTATGTCACTGGGAATGTTGTTCCATACCAGTGGACCAGTATATTGAAAACTTTTTTACACAATTCCTTCTTTGCCCTTGCTATAATGTAAGTTTTACTTCTTATGGACCTTAAATTTGGAGTACCATCAGCATCTCTTTGGTGAAAGATATTGCTTAGATAGACAGGAATGGCTTTTCTGGATACTTTATACATCAACTTGGCCTTTCTAAGAAATATTCTTTCATGTATTTTTAAAATCTTTATATTATTCATTTCATCCTGGATTGTCTATACATTGATCTAGAATTAAATGGCAAGCCCTCTTTTGGAGTCTTAAAAGTGTTATGTCTGAATTAGAGATATTACCGCAAGTTACATTACAATAATCCAGATATGGCTGAATATAACTTTTATAAAAGATGACCCTATACTGAAGAGGAATGTATGTTTTAATTTTCCTCAGTAGCCAAAGATAAGAATTGACCTTTTTTGAAATGTGTTTAATGTGAATAGACCAAGCAAGATTGTTATCTACAAATACACTAAGAATTGTATCATGAGAGGCCATATTAAGGCTCACATTGTCAAATAGAACCTGGAGTTTGTTGCTATCTAGACTTGCTCGTTTTTGCTAGTAGGGCTTTCGTTTTTTCTGTATTTATGATCATACTGTTTTCCTTGCACCATACTTGAAGTCTGTTGAGAGCATCCTGTAAGTTATTTTCAAGTACTGTTTTGGTTTTACCCATCTCAGACACTGTAGTATCATCTGCATAGAGGTCAGTGGAAGAAATTAAGTTCCAGTCTTAAGAGGTAAGTCATTGATAAATAGAATGAATAACAGAGGTCCAAGGATAGAGCCCTGTGGTACTCGACAATTCATATTTTTACTTTTAGAAAGTTGACCATTTAGATATTTTTTGCACTCTATTGGTTAAGTAAGAAGCAAACCAGTTTAGGGAGTTTTCACCGCATTGATAGATATTTAGTTTTTCAAGCAAAATTTCATGGTCTACAAGATCAAAGGCGTAATGAAAATCAACCATAATAGTGCCTACCATTTCTCCTTCATCTAATGCTTTCAGCCATTTATCATTCAAAGATACAAGTGCAGTTTCACAGGAGTGATTCTGTCGAAAGCCAGACTGATTATCATGAATAAGATCATAAGTGTTCAAATAGTTGAGAAAATAATCATGTACATGTTTTTCTAGTAGTTTGGAGAGACAAGGAAGGATAGAGATGGGTCTGTAGTTATTTACATCATCTTTTGTTACTGCTTTATGCAATGGTGTAACCTTGGCAGTTTTCCATGCTTGTGGAAATTTATTAGACCTAATGCTTTCATTGCAAATGAAAGCTATACTCTATAATTGCAGGTGCAGCTACCTTTAGTAGCCATGGTCCAATCATATCAAGTCCTGTAGCTTTACAATCATCCATTTTTTTAATACATTTCAACACAAATTCTGGATTCATTTCAGGAATTTCAAAAATTTATATTGTTTGGTAGTTTTTTAGCACAAAAATGTTTTTGAGTTCCAGATAATCAGATAAAGTTCTGGGTTCTTCAAGCTTTTCAGCAATTTGAACGTAAAAGTCATTAAAAATATTTGAGATGTCAATTGGATTATTAGTATAAATTCCCTCATGATTGAGGGATAAAATGTCAGTTTTACTCTTACATTTCCCTGCACCAAACTCTGTAAACACTTTCCAGATAGCTTTTGGGTTATTTTGGTTTTCATCCAGCACTTTTTTGTAGTGTACTTCTTTGGCTTAATGTATCATTTTATTAACTTTATTCCTCCAAACTCTATATTCAGCTTGATTTCCTACTGATTTTAGTTGGTCTCTTTGCATTATTGCTTCTAAAATTTCTCGGGAGATCCAGCCTGGCTGGTGGTCTTTCTTTATCCTGTGTGTTTTTAAAGGGGCATGTTTCTTCAGTATACTGATGAACAGATCAGTCCAAGTATCTAAAACATCATTAATATCTTAAAAGATTTGGACTGTATTCCATGGAATCTATTTCAGATCTTCCAGGAATTTAACAGTATCAAAGTTTTGAAAAGATCTGTAAGTAATGGATTTATGGATATTATTTTTTTTTTATTATTTGCCATTGACTTCACGTGTTAGAAAAATTGCAAGTGGTC
>JAECUM010026794.1:0-43319 GCA_016617855.1 Megalonaias nervosa | reverse complement strand
TATATATATATATATATATATATATATATAACGTGTGTTCTCTTATTTGAATTATTCCCTCTATTTCCCAGTATTCATATTTGCATTTAACATTGGATTTAAACAATACTTTATTTTCAAGCAGAACATTTTCGGAGTTATTTTGGCCACATGACTTTAAAAGAGAATTATAGAAACTACATTTTTTTTTTTTTTATTTCAAGTCATCAATGCATTAAAATGAAGAGTTTCTTCTGGTAAGTTGAATTTTCAATCGCTAATTTTATCAACTAATCAGATGAATTCTTTTATCTTCGCGTTTGGAGATTGTGCAGTGTGGATGAAGAGCTTGAAGGTGTACCGAACGATTTGATTCACTTTCAGATTTTTGAAAGCTTCATTTCCAATGGCTAATTCAAAGGTCACCAGAAAATGACCCTTAAGCAGTCGTTGTCAGATCTTAATGTAGGACAGCGGAGATCTGATATTAATCAGATTGGTTGAATTTTTAGTTCCCTTATAAGAACGTTTTGTGAACCTTAAAGGTTTAGTTAATATATACCCACAGTTTAGAGAGAAAAATGAAACAAATTAATTCTACAATCTTAAAAGTAAATGTTGACTTTATAGGGAATCAACTGAAAAAGGATGTAATGTTATATAACGAAAATCATAAACAAAGAAAGATAACTCTTGAGAGAAAGTGAATATTGCATTTATAGGTAATAATCCGACGAGGGGAGGATCCTAGTGTATGGTAGAAGTTTTAAACAAAGATAGACAACTCCTGAGAGACTGTGCTTGTGAGACCTCGAATAGCTAGCATCAGTCATCTTACTGAAAGTGTTGTATCTTTGTACCTTTTTCATTTGATGCACCACGCACTGTCTTCATACACATTCCGCTATTCGACTAACTAATCGGGAGATATGTATTTTGCTAGTTATCTGCCTTGAAATTGGCATGCCAATTTATTCCTGCAACCAGCGAAGACCGAAGTAATGAAATTAGCATAGCATCACATCTGAAATTCATTCGGATGTTTTTGTAGTTACCGTTGATTTACTTGTTCAGTCCGGTCTTATTTGTACCCAATAAACTCGGTTATTATCCGAATAAACTACTCACGCGTGATTTCATTGCAATATATATATATATATATATATATATATATATATATATATATATATATATATATATATATATATATATATATGCAAAAGACAGCTTGGATTTTAGGATTTGTAACTGGTTTTAGGGTCCTATCTTTTTAGGCTGTACTGTTGTATTGTACCTCTGTTATACATTGCGTTGTCGTCTTGGACGAAATTTACTAAAGGTGCAACAGAATGATTTCCTCGGATGCGGGAGGCCGCGGGTTTAAAGCCCGGCCGAGTCATACCAGTGACTTCTAAAAATGGTACTTACAACTATCTCGCTAGGCGCTCAGCATTAAGTGGTTAATGTTAGGACTAGTCGGCCTGATGTCAGGATAATGTGACTGGGTGGGACATCATGTTACATGTCTGCGGCATGATGCCCCAGTGCTAGACATCATTATAAACTGCCACACTGCAGACATTGTAGCGATATGACTGAAAAACTGTTAAAGCTACGTTCAAAATCCACATCAAGCAGATACATACTTATAAAAATAATTTTTAAAAAACCCAAATGGATAACAATTCTGTATACAGTAACGAGTTTGCTATTAGGCTGTCAGTTGTGAACTGATTTTGAAAGAAATTTGAATAATCACCCCTGCATCTTCTTTAATATCCATCCTTCAGGGTGGATTAATAATAACTCTTAATTGCTTTTTCAAAGGTATTCTGTGTGGAAAAGTAAAAGAATAGAATAATGTTGCGTGATAAATTATACTGATAAAGTGTTTATAATTTATTTGTGTAAGGTAAATGCTCTGCTACGTATCGAACTATAAACGCTGAACCTTGAGCAATTCATTTATTAGTCAAAAAGTTAATGCTTTTAGAAATAAATTTTGTTTTCCATTTGTTGGCACAATGCTAATATTTTGTGTTATGTAAAATTACATATTCGATTGTGAACTAAATGAAAATATGGAATAATTAGTTTTACAATTTCTCCAGTGTCCATAAATGATTTTGGACCTATTTACATCTTCAGTTGCTTCTTGAAATGCATTCTGTTCCGTAAATGAGAGAAGATTTAAGTACATGATGCTAAGCAGGGATACTATTTCATGTTTCACCCCACATTTGTCTGCAAATGAAATAAATGCTGTTTCTGAGAAGTTCGAGAATGTCTAGAATTGGTCTTACGAAAGTCAAAGCATCGTCTTTGAATAAAGACAACATCTTGACAATTTGAACGTTGTACAGCCCTTGTAGCTGCTCCTTATTGGTGCTGATTTTCAGAGTGTCTAATACTGTGTACAGGATTTGCAATTTTTAGAACGCTAAAAGCAGAAACATCTTTGCTATTAATTCAGTAAAACCACCACCCAGTATATAATAGACGGTTCTTTTGAACTTGTATCATTTCCTTCACGTACTGTGCTGTGATCCGAAGGTGCAACTTGTGATGCATTAAAGTATTTTTGTTCTTTTTTTAAACATTCAGCTTTGACATTTTTAACTTTCTGTCTACAACGTTCGACACTAAGAGCTACATTTAGCTTTTCTGAAGTAAACTTTCACAGATTATTTGCGTACCTTGTTCCTGTTCTTGTTTTTAATTTGTTCACATTCCATCTTTCTGAAAAGGATTTTGGAAACTTAGATCAATATATCTTAATTGGGAAAAAGATTATTTGCATGTCATCGTGTGGAACATCAGGTGTAACAGAATGAAACCTGGTTGGATTGGATGTAGAAAAGTCATATAATACAAGTGAGTGAATTGTTTGTTGATCAATGGGAAAACAATGAATGAATCTCCAACACCCTAGGCCACACACTTAATTTCACCTCTCATAAGTTAAATTTTAACAGCGGAACTCCCAACCCTACTCATGCACCCAAAGTTAAGGAGCAGATAAAACAAAATGGCATCATTCCTCAGTGAATACGAGCAAAGGATGGATTTTCTATAAGTAATCGTAAATGATATGTGAACACACATGATCGATGCATGGATTTTATCAAAAGATATGACATGGAATATTCAACGGATATGATCAATGTAAGGAATTATGAGAAATACGATAATGCCTTTTTCATCAGCAAGAAATTGTTATATCATGGCGTCCAGGCGGTGAGAGCGAGATATTTCCGATCCACAAATGGCTAAGGAACTACTTCATGCGGTCCGCTCCTCCCAGCCTGCAGATGATCCTTTACAAATATCCCTATCCTGCAGACCCGTTGGTAGAGAGCCTATGGGCGCTCACACCGAGTTCACAATCATCGTCACTTGGATCATCGTCACCATTTACTACATATCCGGTTATACAACCCCACACACAGACTTCGATGACTATCCCATAACCGAAAAATATATTAACAGCGCAGTATACTATATGGGATGCATTTAAATTGGAACAATGATACGCATTACGCATATGTACACGGACATACTTTATTTCTTTCATAAGAATGATTTTATGGTATTATTATTATTATTATTATTATTATTATTATTATTATTATACTACGAATATGGTATTCATGCGAATCTGTCTCCGACGAGAATAATTGCATTAGAACTGCAACAGTTCACATCATTTAATGAGTACGACATATAATCGAATTCCTTTTGTCTGTTCAACAATAAGTGTCTAACTTGGAACAGACTATATTCTGTCTAAAAGCATGACATAAATATAATGTCATTTACTTACACCGCCATTTGGACCTATTTACATCTACAATTACTTCTTCAACTGCATTCTAGGTTAAATGAAAACAGATTTAAGTATATATATATATATATATATATATATATATATATATATATATATGTATATATATATATATATATATATATATATATATATATATGCCTTTCAGTTGCAATTTTATAATGCATAAATAATTGCCATACCTGTAATACGTCAAATTCATTTCAAGTCTTTCTGTGCATTTTCTTGTAACTCGTCCCTAGTAAGCGAAGTGTCCAAATATAACAGCAAATGCACCGAGTAGATATCAGATTAGATGATTGGCTTTAATGGATGCCATGCCTATTTTAGATGGATATATAAGCTTTTTTTCCGATACTGCATGAAATGAGTATAGACTGCATTTGTCGAGATTTTTTTATTGTAATGAAACAGTTTGCGTTTACAAGTTTCCGACTTTGATGTTTATGTTTTCTACATATATCAGTGCATCAAACGTCCATTCATTTATCCGTCCATAAACACAAGCATTCATGCATACATGCGTACTGCGAGTCACACTTTATACCGATAATAATGAAGATGTTTAAAGAGCATCTCTGAGTCATAATAACTGCTATTGGCAGATGGATAATATTTATGTAAAATATTTTGCTCAAAATGCCAAATTTTAATAACAGTTTAGAGGAATACGCTATACCGATTTCTCTAGCTTACAATATTGTAATGCTAATTTTTCTTTATCACAGTTTGTAAGTGTAACTGAATTGAACTGCTTCATCTTGAAGATTTCAAGGCTGCTCTGATTTTTTTTTTAAAATAGAAAAATCAAGCACATTCAAAGTAATGAAAGCAATGTGGCATATAGAGTTTAATAACGATGGGGATCAACGTCATCACCATCAATTTTGTAATAGGCATAGCTCCCAATCGTAGATTATGCAACAAAAATGGCATGTATAATGGAGACTCCGAGCTGCGTGGATCATCAGAAAATATTGATTTTTATACAGTAAGATACAGTGAATGACTAAACACAGACGTAAAACCTCCAAGAACGGCAGGAAGAAATAGTTTCATCAATATCCTATCGAAACGTATATTACTGAATTAATTACCGTTGATGAATGTGGTGTTAAAACTACTTTTCTTTTACTGTTTTTGTTTTTTTTTTCATTTACTTAGGAACCGTGGTTGATGCCCAAGCACAGACATGTACCCAGGAATATCTACAGACGGTGAACCAATGCTTTGGGATATTCAGCCAAGCTATTTCAAATATGTCCAATGTCATCGCCTCTTCTGGGTACAACACAACAATAACGTCGATGTTGGTACTTGTGAAAATCTTCTGTGAAAGGTAATAAAATTCGTAAAGCATAGTCAACAAGTAAGGAATTTACATTAGGCGGAAAGGATGAATTCTCTACTCACTAGTTAGTACAACTGTCCTTAAAATCGGCATGTCTGATATAAAAGAATCATGACGACTTGCAGATACGTTTTAAAGTCTATACTTGAGACGAAAAAGTTCAAGGTGGAGATTTGAAGTTGTTTATTTTATATGGTACATACGGCACAGGTGACGTACGTCTCTAGTCCTGCCGCTTGACAGATGGAGTCTGAATGCCGCTTGAAAGTGGAGTGTGAATGAGACGAGGTACCTTATTGACACTTAGCTAAGTGGTTAGATTGCTTAATTGGCCGTTGGAATGTCTTTTATGAGACAGTTGATTAACGGCCGCTGAGTTTGAAGCATAAGGTCAATCGACGCATGAAGTCAGTTTACTGACAAATGCCCAGGACTTTTCACAGTGCCTAACATTGTCTTTGACTAGTTTCTTTTTCTTTTTTCTGTTGATGCCACGGTTTATTCAAAAGACAATCCAACGATGAAGATGCTAGTTGAATTGAAAATTGAAAAATATGATGACATCGGTCTCGCTTCGCAGACCCATAAACGTACGAGGATTGCCGCGCGCATACAAAAACGGGATCGCTCCATTTTGAGAACGCGGATAGGTTAACTCACGTGGGCTACAATTACACACACACACATACGTGTGCGAAAATCAAAAGTTTGGAAACGTCATGTGTTGGGAACTGCATTGCTAGGAGCTAGCATGAATGAGACGAGGTAACTTATTGACACTTAGCTAAGTGTGATCGAGATATGCAGGCATTTGTTTACACGACGTTTACTAATTAGATTAGTTACCTGTTTGGGGTTGGTAACGCCATGGTTCCGCATTTGTGTGCAGAGATATCAGTGGGTTCCCTTCTCAACCAGAACTATCTCGAACTCAGCCATGCTAATGATTTGTCTTCAAAAGCCACCAAATATAGCTTATTGCTTGTATTGAGACTGCTTTTTGCCACCGCGAGAAGTTCTGAATAGACGTAAATCCGCGAATGCAGCCTGAATTAAATAATGTTTATAGAACCACCCACGACACCGATTAATATCGATATAGCCTAGGGTGCAAATCTGACTGGTGTACCGTATGGTTGCTGTTGTCACAATTCAAGCAAACCTAAGGGCGGCTGCGGTGATTCCACAAGTATCATCTGCAATTACATACATTTGTTTCTATTTCGAGAGTAAAGTGGCTTTCCTAACGATTTCATTTCTCAGCCGTTGTTACGCTTAAGTTATTTCTGGCTTAAGTTACGATTAGGGTCCATCGCAGTTCTTCTATTAAATTGTCTTTGTGGAGATTTATTGCTGAATATGCTGGTCATTATGCCACAACACGCGCACGCACTTCTAACCAAGCATTTTTTTTTACTGTTACAATTTCCATGCTATCATAGAAAATATATTCCGATGAAAAATGAAGTCTCTAGCGATTGTACGTTCCGGAGGTTTGACACCTCGTTCATACAAAATCATACTGACCACGTCTTCGCTGTATCCCTCTTATGATCATTTTCGTCCAAAAACTGTTGCACGGACAAATGCGTTCTTGTTTAATAAGAGTCGAGAGTTTTCTCAATTTACTTGAGTCAGTGTGTTTTTAACATAATCGCCGGGGAATGTATGGATTCCGCAGTGTGTTTCACTTCATCTTTATAGAAACAATCTTTGGCTGCGTTCACGCCCGAGAGTGATGTATCTTTTGGCCGGACGTTTTCGCATGCTAATACTATGACTGGAAGCTGGCCTCGAGTTACAAGTGGCATATCAGACAGGTGGTTCCAGTGGTCGATTTCTATCTTGCCCTCGCTTAGATTATATTTGAGCGTATATGAAGGCCTGGCAACACCACTCGGAAGTAGATATACGTCGACAAGTGGAAGAGAATTACTATCGATATTAGCTTCCGTTGTTTTCTGATTCAACATCCCGTCGCTACATTCCACAATAACATCACCACATTCAGAATCCATCAAGTATATGTAATAATCAGGCAACACAAACATGTATCCTTTCGGATAAACTTTGAGTACTTCGAACTAAACTTCATCTCCTACTACTAACGAGGCTGATACTGTATATGCGAAAAATTATGCAACAGTTCCTTCTTCTTGAAACGTGTTACTAGTGTTGTTAAACCAAGATGCCGCTGGCATTTATCAATGATGTTATTTTACCCCTCTCACACTGAGCTCTGGTTAAAATAAACGAGTAAGATCCGGACTCGCCCACCTTTAAAATGGGATGTTTAGGTCTACGAACGCCATTTTACAGCGAAAGGAAAATAAATCGGCAATTCGCTGTTTCATCCTTATGTTCCTCAGTTTCTTTGTTTAATATTTCGCTAACTAGGCTCCATGAAGTTACAGCACAAATTGGTGAAGGTATCTGGGCGACCTTTGTATGTATGAATTGTTTAGTCCCAGCCTCGAAAACATCGATGTAATTTTTTTAATTAAATCAAACAATATGCTGGCGTCTTTGATTCCCTGGTTCTTTCTTTTACTTCAGCCAGGTTTTGGTGTCTACATCGGACGTTTTACGTTTTCCAGTTTGATCTCGAAATGTCAATAACTATCCGGCTGTTAAGCTCCGTCAAATAGGCTTTGTTAGCAAATCTGGCTAAATCCTTGACACGGCGTCGGGTCGCTGTGCTTGCTTTTACATACACATCTACAAACATTTTATATATGTTTCAAGTGTAGCTTCTAAGTGATAATATAATACCAACTAGTGCTTGTGGTGTTATGCTTTCTGCCAGTGCATGCACTGCATGAGCAACAAGATGTCCACATACTAGGCGGTCAAATATTGATACCTTCAGGAGGCGCTGTAAGCCCTTATGAGTCAAAATGCAGAAGGTGTTGAAGCATAATTGTGTCTGCAATTCAGTGAATTATAGGTCATGTTGTTAAATCCATATTAACGATACCTGCACACATACGTGGAATCATCGACGAAAGTTCATCCCGCATATAGACACCTCAGAAATTCTTGACTAACTTTGTCATCGTGTGTAAACTAAAACTGGTTAATGGACGCGCTTTTGTGGATGTCAACTGCGAGGCTATAACAGAATACATTTTGGACTAGTTCCGGACAGTCCAAGGCTTTTGCCTGAGGGTATTGTGCAAGTCGTCCAAGGTGGTCGATGACCTTTTCATTTTTTTATTGACCTACTAGACGTTATGCGGTCTTCAACCGCCTTTCTCGGAGCCATCCCAGATACCATTCCAACTGCCCCTAATGCAGCCGCTTTTATAGCCGCGGAGCTGCAGCCATACTTAACGGTGGAATCGCTGCAAAAAATGGAAATATTCCACAGGTACTATGCAGTTGCGTCACCTCTGACTTTGATATCTTTAATGTCACTGATGCATTCTTTAGTTTGGTCACTTTAAGCTGATTCATTTGTGTTGGGTTAGACACATGGTGATATTTCTAGTTAACGTTGCCTGAAAAGAAAACTCAATATGAGCAAGATTATCCGGCGAGTTTACGCATTTTGGACTGCTTCCACATTCCACTATGAGACAGTTTCTTGCAACAGCAGTACAGTTTCATATCAAGATTCATCCACGGGTGAAGATGGTTGAAATTGTACGAGCGGTCACTAATGAACAAAATTGTCGTCGTATCGCGGCCACTATCACCGCTGAGGATGCCTTGTATATTCGCCATTGATCCCGTGACCCCATTTTTAAGCTGCACAAGCATGTGGTAATCTAAACTAGCATGCAATCACACCACACGCTTACAAACCAGACAGCGAAGACATGTAGCTTTTATCGAACATGCGTCCGTCAATCGTATCGACATTACAGCACGCCGGCATTTGTGGATTTAAGGTGGATATTGTTCTCGCTGTGCACTGTATTATGTCACTTCACCTCACAAAATAAACTCGATTCACCAGACAATAATGTTAAAATTGCACAACAGTGGTTTCACAGTGGTGCCAGTACGATTTTGTACCGTGAAGACACTGGAACCATTAATAAGGAACTCAACAAAGTTTTTACAAAGATTCTTAAGACGGTCGATAAATACACAAACGCACATTATGGGTGGACTCTTGGCAAATGAGTACAAGCTGAATTTCATATATACCCGTGTAAGCCTTTCTGTGGGTCAAGTTATGTTCCTACACCAGGGTGAATTCCACCGCAGACAATGAAAACTAGTGTTTTGAACGGGGCATTTTACCCGCGATGGATCCTGCGAGAGGACACACAGACCTGACACGAAAATACAAAGATCACCTGGCAAACTGACTTTTAGTAATATTTAGTTTTCTATTAAGGTTATTGACATCATTAAGTTTAAACGACTCACCACTGATATCACTGTTGATATATTTACTTGGAACAAAGGCCTTCAACCAACCGATTCGAGTACACACCGTGAGAAGCGTGTGGTTCGACATTGATCCGTTATTGTTGAGCAACATGGACGGCCTATTGACGCCGTATCGATATGTGTGGATGAAAGATCTTTCTCGAATGGTGTACCGGCACATCAAGCACAAGCTGAAAAGGTTACATGTCAACGCTGCAAGCATGTACTTAGTACCCAACAGCTAATTGACGGTCATGAATTCTCCTACAGTGGAATCAGTGATAAATCACAGCACAGAATCATGCCAGAGCCTGACAAGAATGCTTTGAGAGATGAAGGTCCCCTATGTTATTTACGCGGATTTTGAATGTTTGAATGTCCCCGTTGACGCCAACATAGCAAGTGACGGAGCAAGTCACATGCAGTTGGTTTCGCTACATTGTTTTATGATGTGATGTAGCTACTAAGCCTCCAATGTTGTCTCCACATAAGTCATACCGACCTTTGCAGATAACACGACATTAAATCGTGTATTCTCTGAAAAGAAACTAAGGGTGTTATTTTACGTTTTTATGATGGAACCATCTTGGGGAGTTTGCGGCAGTCTTCGAGAACAAATTTTTCCAGAAAAAAAGGGAATTAAAAAATGAGAAGGATATTTCTCGATATTATTTATATGTGGATAAGTATTTAGAACAACTTTGATACATATTAATACTGTTTAATTTCGTCATTGACCATCAGAGCATGGATGGTTCTAAATTATATAATTGCCAAAAAATTAAAGCACTGTTAGTTTCGTTCAGTCATTTCCATTTTTGTGATACATGCAGATTTTCTGTCGCAGGGAACTGGCTGTCAGTTTACATACAGGGTCGAATCTAGCTCCATTGCAGCATTTTGTATTGATCATTTTCACCTACACTATCATCATATCATTCGTCGTTATTATTATTATTATTATTATTATTATTATTATTATTATTATTATTATTATCGTTATTATTATTATTATTATTATTATTATTATTATTATTATTATTATTTTTCAGATCAGATTATAAGCAGGCTCTAATCTGTGTTCTCAATGGAATAAAAGTGTGTCCAAACGCATTTGGCAGTCTTCAACAGACTCTGTCTATATTGAAAAACTATGACGAACCTCTCATAAACGAAATGTGTGGATACCTACCTGGTAAATGATACATTTTAACCAACTATTATTTGATTGTCTGAAACTATCTGTTATTTTCGTCATTTCAAGATATTATTTTTTGACAATTATTTAATAGGAACATCTCCCTCCCTCCCTCTCTCTCCCTCTCTGTCTGTCTGTCTCTCTGCCTCTCTCTTACTCTCTCATATATATATATATATATATATATATATATATATATATATATATATATATATATATATATATATATATATATATATATATTTAAGTAAGATGCATTAAGAATGGAATGGTGTAATTAGGGTATCAATGATGTACACCTCATACTCACCAGCGGGCAGGCATTTCCTGAGCACAGTACTACCCATGGGCTCTCTACAGTTTTTCCTAAAACAATGCTTCCTTGAATTGATCCAAATCTTTTTTCATAGAAGAAAGATCTCCTTTCAGTAAAATCATTAAAAAGTCACAAGTGTAAATTTCAAATAAATTCTTCCATTGCTGTTTTATTCATAACGTTTGTTAAAATTCCTTAAAATATTCTATAAAGTAATTGGTATCGCCATGTAAGTTAAAGAAACTTGTTTCAATACAGTACTTTCATTCCTTTTTAAAAATCCGCTTTGCTTCCATATACAGCATATGTTTCTGAAAGAGTAATAGCACTTAATACTGACACAAAAGAACTAGTCAAAGCTGTACTTTATGACCTTTCTAACAACTTTTCAACTTCACGTATTCTCCTTTTTTCATGTCAATAAATGCATCTCAAATCTGAAACAAGAGTCAAACTTTAAACACAGGAGAACGTGTAACAGGTGTAAGTAAGCCCGAGTGGGAGAAAGTCCATCGCCTGGTACACATGTGTATGAAATGCAGACTCACTAGGTTTCTTTTATTGTCAGTCCTAAAACTTGGGAAAAATAATTTTATATATATATATATATATATATATATATATATAAGTAAGGCGTTATATATATATATATATATATATATATATATATATATATATATATATATATATATATATAACACCACTATTAAAGGTCTAATCTATGAGCAATTACATTACTTGGAACAAAGTACCATACGTTGTATGCATAACTACTGGTTGTATCCGTTTTTATTTCGATAACTGTCAGCACTGTATTGGTAATTATAAAACTAGATCATTCCTATAATATGCATACATTTATGCTTAGAATTCCTGAACATTTTATATATCTTGGACAAATAACAGTGTTGTGCTCCATCATTTTCGCATTGGAATAGACGTGCCACCCTGAAGATGTGATATATTGGTAATAATGTCACAATATTTATAATTTATATTTAAAATTTTTATACAGTGGAGTCGAAAATTGCTGTTTAAAGAATTGGTTGGTATTTTCAAAACATTTATGTCGTTATTAAAAGAACCAATGATGTATAAGCAGATTGTGGCAAATATGACTGTGCTTATATATGCAATGAAAACTTTCTGTTATATTTTTCCTTTGTCATGAATAAAGAAATAATTAGCATTCAAATTTTCAACACAAAACCGCAGTCTCTCATATGCGCAAGAAAATTGCGCGTATTATAGTCAAGTGATTGCCAAGCAGAATACAAAAAAAAAATAAATATGTCAAATTAGTTATCTTTCAGATACTGACACGTGCACAGTGCATATACGAGCTGTGTCGCTATTTTTTCATTTATTCATGTCTTGATAATGTTATTCGTACTTTGCTTATATT
The DNA here is from genome assembly GCA_016617855.1 of Megalonaias nervosa. Taxonomy (NCBI): domain Eukaryota; kingdom Metazoa; phylum Mollusca; class Bivalvia; order Unionida; family Unionidae; genus Megalonaias; species Megalonaias nervosa. The sequence continues at coordinate 30,843 of JAECUM010026794.1, read as the reverse complement.
GGTCATTTTATGCACGTTAATTTTGTATATTTAATTACGATAATTTTCAACATTTATTTCTACAACATTTCAAATGGATGACATCAAAAATTTCAGCCACTTCTGCTTTGAAAAAAGGAGCAAAAACAAGTACAGCTCACTGTTGTCATCTAGCTTCGCCAGGACCAGAATGTGCTATGATGCTTTTTTTTTTTTTATTTTGTTTACGCAAATATCATAATGAATACATATTTTAAATTGCACTGAAGAAAAACAAGAGAAACACTAATGTTAATGTAAAAGCAACTGGGATAAAGAAAGCACGACCCTTACACGCATGCACAAAGGTCAGTTGTATATGGAGACTGGGTGCCTCGCCAAAAGAATCAAGAAAACGGGGCACTTCTTTTTTGAAGGTTTCTCATAGCTGTGGCATCTATCGTATCCACAAAGAAAGATATAATGAACTATCAAACTAATGACAGAAGGTTGAATAAAAAAAGCGCCTTGTACAATATTTTAATGAGTAGTCGAATTGGAATAATTAAGAAAAAAATGAAAATATTCCAGATTGGTTTCAAAATTGGCGTAAATTCGTTTGTATATTTTACTTACACAATATAGTGTTTAATTAGGTTAGTAAACCCCAATTTGAGGCTCTTATTTTCCTCCATAAGATCTTCTGTCGGATTAGGGGGAACAACAGGACTAATAGTAATGGGCCGTTTGTTATGGAGGATAATGATCATTTTACTGTAGTCAATATAATTTGTCTTACTTCCACAAACGAATTTTTGATAAAACTCCTTTTGACAGGAACTCCACCCCCTTATTGTTCAAAACTCTTAAACCCTCAATAACTAAATAGCTATTCGCATATACCTGGATTTTAACTTTTGATTTCTTTTTCGTTTACTGTTCTTAGCCTTGGAGCAGAACCTATCATGCCTGAATGGTTTGGTCAATTCTACCAAATTGTTTGCATGCGTTATGCCTGCCTCTGCCAGTGCTCAGAGCCTCAGTGGGACTTCTTGCAGGTGTGTAGAACGATTGCACCTACACAACATAAAATAGACAAATAGACGAACAAAAAGGCATACAATTTTATAGCAGTACAAACTGAAAAACATGTTCATCAATTAAAAGATAACCACGAGAGTAGGTAAGATAGATATATCTCTTGAATGATACATTTTGTGCTATTCATAGAAATTGGCTGGAACCGTAAATTTCGTTTAGAGTAAGGTATGATATAACACGTAGCAAGTCTACACTGTTTATTTCTTCAGCAGAATTATAACAACACTCAGGCTGTCGACGTCAGATACATCTACGACAAAGTTTGATTTTAATCATTCCTGATAGATGCAAATTTCATTTTATCACGACATGTTAATGTTTATCCCTTTTGATCTGCCAAGGTAAATATAAATCATTTTTAATCCTTCACCAATTTAAGGAAATGCTATGTTTTGCCTGGATTTCTACATCTGTACCATATTTTTTTTTATATCATTCCAATCAAAGAACAATATGAAATAAATTATAAGGCATGGAAAAGTGATACCTGAAATAAACGCACTGTGGACGGAAAGAACCCCTTTATCGGCTCAATTCGGCAATGTACTTACAGGTTGAAATCCCAAAAACATTACATTCTCTTTTTCATGCAAAGCAGTAAATGAATAACGACTCAAATTGTGGAAACATATGGTACTTTCTTTGCATTAATTCTGGATAAACAAATGATCAACATTGCCTTGTATATCGTTTAGGACATAAAGACAAAAATGCGCTGAAATGCCCTATGACTTTATTTGCTGATTGTCTGAGTCAAAATCCTGTGAGACATAGGTATCTTTTCATCCAGATGTGATGGTTAATATTAAAATTTTCTTTTAGATTCAGTCGAAATACCTCGTGGTATTTCTATCAACATCAACTTCGGAATAACTTCAGTGAAGTAATACTTAGAAAAAAAAAAAAAATCACCAAAAATGGCAGAGAACTCTTTCTCACGCTTAAAGTACATTATATACAAGAGAATCATGTCAAAAGCATGCTTTTCAAAAACGTTGTAATAGTGTGATGAAATGATCTACACAAGTTTAGTAAATTAAAATTGTCTTGTGAGTGCATACTTCAAAGACGCAATTTGCAGATGTTTAGGCCAAGGAAAGTTACCTCAGTTGAGTCACCATGAAGATCATTATGATTTGATGTGCTTGTGACGTGGTTTGGTATACAAGTCACATACAACCGCTCCAGTGACCTAGTGGTTAGAGCGTCCGCCTCGGATGTAGGAGGTCGCGGGTTCGAACCCCGCCCGAGTCATACCAAAGACATAAAAATGGTACTTACAGCTGTCTCGCTTGGCGCTCAGCATTTAGAGGTTCGTGTTAGGACTGGTCGGACTGGTGTCAGGATAATATGACTGGGTGGGACATCATGCTACATGTCTGCGGCATGATACTGCAGTGCTAGACATCACTAAAACCTGCCACACTGCAGACATCGTAGCGATATGGCTGAAATATTGTTAAAGCTACGTTAAAAACCCAACACACACACACACACACACACACACACACACACACACACACACGGTGCATACATGTCTAATGTGCAATGAAGGTTACAGTACTATTTCTGACGTAGTTTTCTGATCATGTGAGAAAAGCCCTTGATTGCTTGAAATTTCGGGTTACAGTTTGTGTCAGATAGATATAAGAAAAGAAGAAAAAACATATTCGGACCCAGGTGAGACCCCGGGAGTAGTGTTATATTTGGTATCTTAAGTTCAAGTTTTATCAATTGTTTTCTTTTTTGAGCCATTTTCAGAGGAAGAATCACTTCTCCTGTGGTGAGGTTAATATTAAAATTGGAGCCTTTTGTTCAATCGAAACACGTCGTGGAATCTATATCAAAATCCACATAGGAAATGCTTATTGGAGTAATACAGAGCGAAAGAATGAAATCGTCAGTAGATGGTTAGGCAAGGCTACATTAAAGACCTGGTAATGCGACGTTTTGACACCAGTGCCATCTGATACTGACTATCGATCACGTACTTTATACTGTTTTGAGCATATTTAAATGCTTCTGTACTCCGGTGACTTGCTCCAAATCACTGGACGGAAACTATCTCCGTATTGAAGTACAGAAAAATTACTAAACAGCTTTCTCTGAAGCTATGTACATAAAGTCACTGAATCTTGGTCCGAAAAGGGCAACAGACTGTGTTTGCGATCTAGTATAATCCCCTTAAAACGATTCGAGTTCAAGTCTGTTTTAAATAAAGGTAACTGTCATTCATTATGAGAGGAGGAATTATTTTCATTAACTGGAGCACAGCTAATAAAGACACTTAGGTTAAAACACCCAGAATGTTTCATATAGTGCAAATACATGTATATCCAAAAGAGTCCCATAGCAAATGGAAATTTGTTTGTTTCGTTTAATTTTAAGGACACTGATATATTTGAAACGTCATAATTGTGAAGGGGTAGGGTGGATTTAATGCTTAATTTTCTACTTATAAGTTGGGTCTTCACTGGTACTTTACATTGTATTGAGATTGTTCTTACAGATCGGGTAACACGGTTATTTTTAGCCATTTTTAATTACATTCTAGTATATTTAGTTATTCAACATCGGGCAATAAAATATATGCGAAATGAAATGACAAAATGAAGAAAGTTATTCTAAAATGTGTTTCACAGCGTTCTTGCCCGACCGGTAATATCCACTGCTTGTATTTAGTTGATATAACACATGACCTGTAGTCTTTATCAACAACCTCCTGTATTTAGTTAATTTAATACCTGACCTGTAGTCTTTATCAACTACCTCCTGTGTACAGTTAATTTAATACCTGACCGGTAGTCTTTATCAACTACCTCCTGTGTACAGTTAATTTAATACCTGACCTGTAGTCTTTATTAACTACCTCCTGTGTACAGTTAATTTAATACCTGACCTGTAGTCTTTATCAACTACCTCCTATGTACAGTTAATTTAATACCTGACCTGTAGTCTTTATCAACTACCTCCTGTATACAGTTAATTTAATACCTGACCTGTAGTCTTTATCAACAACCTCCTGTATTTAGCTAATTTAATACCTGACCGGTAGTCTTTATCAACTACATCCTATATACAGTTGATTTAATACCTGACCGGTAGTCTTTATCAACTACTTCCTGTGTACAGTTAATTTAATACCTGACCTGTAGTCTTTATCAACTACATCCTGTATACAGTTAATTTAATACCTGACCGGTAGTCTTTATCAACTACCTCCTGTGTACAGTTGATTTAATACCTGACCGGTAGTCTTTATCAACTACCTCCTGTATTTAGTTAATGTAATAACGCTAAATCTGATCAAACTGAAAAAAAGTTGCCAAAAATTACAAAGAATATCGTCTGAAAGGCCGTACGGATATACTAGCAAATTAACTGTATGTCCAGGAAATTGGAAACCAGAAAAAGTACAAATCGAAAAAATGTAATGATTACTTCAGTTGAATTATAAGTACAAACTCTGTCATGTGCATTCTTCAACGTGTATACTTCGGGTTTAAAGGTGCTGTTCTTTCTCATCACGAATTTTTATATACATCTGAATTATCTGTCTGGCGATATAAAATGGACAGCCAACAATATTACCATGGGATTTTCTGCCGGTGAATTGATGTAGTCGCTATGGTCAGCACTACAATCCGTGCAAGTCATGACAGGTCAACTTCGAGAGGCATTGTGTTATCGTACTGTTAAATATACTGAATTACAACATGGAAATTCATCTAATGTGATTGCTTGTGAATTATTGAAATATAGTCAACTGTATTAACAACACCCTATAATAATTTCCTCCTCACCCACAATTTAGATAGGGCATATGACGATCCAAAAGAAGCGACGGTGCTGATGTGTTGCTTTCATACATGTAACTTTGTCTAAGGTACCCTGATGTAAAAGTTATAAATTTCCCCATGTTAAAAAGTCCTAACTTTAAATTGTATGGTGATTGTTCTCTTAAATAATGTTTTTATACATCGCACTCTCACTTAGAGTGCGCATACTACTTGCATGTGTGTGTGTTTGTGTGTGTGTGTTCTTTCTGTCGGATTTCACATATGAATAATTCTTACTAAGGTTTGCTTTTCGTAGGAACATGTAATATATAGTCTTTGTACACGTTATTTTTTCTGTGTGTGTGTGTGTGTGTGTGTGTGTGTGTTGTTTGTGCGACTGTTTTGCCTTGTCCCACAAAGGACAGATATTCTCAGCGCTCTCATCAGCTCTGTCTGTCTGCATGTATGTGTAATAACCTCTGCATGTATGTGTAATAACCTCTGCATGTATTTGTAATAACCTATGCATGTATTTGTAATAACCTCTGCATGTATGTGTAATAACCTCTGCATGTATGTGTAATAACCTCTGCATGTATGTGTAATAACCTTCATGCTATTTTCTTTTTCAGAACAGTATATGGGTATGTGATGTGTTATTTGACTGAGGTGCAAACCATGTGCCCCGCGGTCGGCCAAGTCTATCGTGATGCTTTGCAACTATACTTTGATCAATCATGCCCAATAGGTATTGAGTTTCATTTTTTGTCGTCCAGTTTTAAATCACCATCTTCACATAATTTTAAGAATCAGTTTTAACCGTCATTGAGCGTAAGACGAAGAAATAGAAGTACCAATATTAGTAGTATAGTAGTAGCAGTAGTGATCATTGTATATTTGAACAGTAGACGTAGCGGTAATAGTACCGATATAAATGAAGTAAGTAACAGTAGTCACTGATACTAGTATCCTTTCTATCGTAAAGTTGTGTTGAATCAGATGTGAAAAATGTATACATGCGAGCATCATTTGAAATATGGAGACCAAAATTCTCTTTGTCACAAACATTACATCAAAACAACAGTCATAACATCGCCACCACCACTGTAACAAGATAACCGGGTTGGATTTCGGATTTGTAACAGAACACTTTGATAGTAATACAAATACAATGTTTATTGATGAATGACTCAAAATGAAAAAAGAGTTACGATTAATACGTGCGTGTATAAGATCCAAATATTGGACAAAATTAACACAATCCGCACGAACCTAATAATGTAACAAATGTGAATACAGTAAATAACCTTACACAGTACAAGGACAAAGGTTGATGATTCACAGTAATTTCACACGACTAAAAGAATGATGTGTTTTACTCAAATAGTAAAAATGATGTACTTTACTCATATAGTAAAATAATGTATTCACGCAAATGGTGAAAAATGAGATACTTTACTTAAATAGTAAAATGATGAAACGATGGGACAGATATAACAGTCCCAGAACACTGTGTATAACAAACCCCAAAACTAGCCCACGGCTAAAAGATTACATGTATGGAGTTACACAAAACACTCCGTCACTGGAATACTTGTCTACCAGTCACACTGGTCAATCAAGCAGTCAGCATTTCAGGTAGTCACCGACCACCATTCCATTCCTTGGTCAATCAAGCAATCAGTGCCAACAAATCGGTCAGCAACGCCCGATCACCTGCTATTCAACCAGCAACACACTGTTCAATCGCTGCACGGCCGCCGTTCAACCAGCTCCATCGCAAGCTCCATCGTCAGCTTCACAGCCGCTATGGCCAGCACCACAGCCGCATGGTCAACTTATATGGCCAGCTCTACAGCTAGTATCCCGTCAACCCTGACCACCATGGTCAGCTCCACAGCTGCCACGGTCAGCTCTGATCACCATGGATCAGCTCCACGGCTGCCACGGTCGGCTCTGATCGCTGTGGTCAGCTCTGATCAGCTGAAAGTAAATCTAACACCGTGTACAGTGAATGACACTGGCATATACGATAACACGTAATGACATTATATACGGCAAGCTATACAAATTACATTATCGGCACAATATTACAAAGCAATAAACAGGTTCAGAAGTAAACCTACCGGTGTCCGATAAGAATCCTATGGTACTAAACGTTTCTTAGTAAAATGTAACTTTATTGCTAATATAGATCTCCTGTTAAGTCACGTACAAGAATAAAAAATATTTGCATTATACTACGCAACCCCGGGCTACATAGAAAATATACCAAAATATAAACGTGATAGTACAACAGTTATAACCTATAATATACGTAAAATATTAATAAATAACTCACATGCCTCTACAGCTAAAGATTTGCAAGTCCTTAAGTAGACTGCTCACTGACAAGACGTTCCGTAATGAAAAGATTTTGTCCTACGGTAAGATATTTATACACAGACGATGTAGCCCTACAGTGACTGTGCGCTTGATGAATATCGGTTTTTCCCATGGAAAGCACTTTGCACGTGCGGCATAGGATGAAACCACCTGTATTTCGAAATATTTGTACAATATACATAAATCACCCTCGGGTATCGTTGTACACAGAAAACGAAATCCGAATACATGTATTTAATAAATGCAGGGATTTATACAATTCCGAGACAACCACCACCAACAACAACAATAATAGTAACTACTATTACTTCAATTGTGTTGGAAAATTAAAGGAATTGATTATAACTTGAATGTAAATATTGTTCCTCTTCCTTCCCTCCTCCTTCCCCTCTTCTTCTTCTTCTTCTTCTTCTTCTTCTTCTAGTGCTTCGGACTCGTACTCTAAGGTCGCGGGTTCGATACCCACCCAAGCCAGTCTGTGTGGTCTGTCTCGGCATGTCCTTGGGAAAGGAACTTAGCTAAACATTTCTTTGGCATGATATAACCAGTAACGTTTCAAAAGTGTCGTTAAAACTGTCTACAATTTCGTTGTTCTGTTGACCTCTGTATAAATTGAGCCCCTTCGGCTTGGTAACTCATGGTAATTTCAAGACGTACCCATACCAGTGGCACAACAAGTATCACCGTATACCAAATTAACAAAAAGAGTGTATTTGTTGCAAATAAGGTTGATTATGATGCCAAGGTTGCACAATGGGGTACCATATAATGACGACATTGTTAACTATTATAACAGTTGGAGTATACCACGTGCAGTATCAGATTGTTTCGCGATCCTGTTTGTTAAAATTCACAATATTTTCAGTCTCGATGACTACGAATATTTGTTCAATGTATATTTGTATACAAAATCTCTTATCCATAGAATAATAGCATTTCTATTTTAACTAAATAATACTGAGATGTAGCAAAACGGTACGAAAACATAATTTATTTAAAATATTTCCACAGGAATAGTATTATTAATATCAAAGTTAGGGGTCATGTTCATGTATTCGATGTTATTACCCTAATCTCTAATTTTATCAGCCAATCAGACGAAGTGTTCTATTTAGGTAGTTTAGAGCATTATGGCTGAAGATCATCAATGTTTGCCGGACGATTTGACTCGCTTTCATATTTCTGACAGCTGCATTTCCATTGGCTAATTCAAAGGTCGCCAGAATTTGACCTCTAAGCGGTCGCTGTCAGACAATCACGTAGGACAGTTGATATCTGGTTTTAATCCGATTGGTTATACTAGTTGCGCCGTAGAATCAGTAAGCATTTCTACTTGTTGTTCAAATATCTACATACTCTCTTTGATATCTAATGAAAGAAAAATATTATTTTAAAAACTTGGTAAATTTTGGAGCAGAAGAGTTTCATTTTAGATGGCAACAAGACCGAATTTATTCCAGCTATTATTGTAACATTCGGAATCTAAATTAAGTTAGAATTGTCGTTCTTATCTCCATTCTTCAGTCGGCAATTTTGCCGTTGGATTTTTATGTCTCTTAAAGTGTCGCCTGTATGGTCATCAGCCCCAAATCCTTGAAAGCAAACTTAATATACTTAAAAACAAACGCTGGCATTATTGCTTTTTTCTCTACTCCACCCTCACAACTGTCCATGAGTTAAAATAATTATTAAATCTTTCAAACGTATCCCTTTTTATGATCATACACCATATGCCCTTTAAGCCCTGTGGCAAGATAAAAGGAATTAGTTTTGCTCTCTCTCTCTCTCTCTCTCTCTCTCTCTCTCTCTCTCTCTCTCTCTCTCTCATACTTTGCAAGGAAACGTTGTCACACTCAGACTGAAGACTTGATAAACAGTGGCATTTTTATCAATGAAACTCCTCTGACTATCGACGCCAGCTGAAATTTTGAGGTCACTTAAAAATTTTATTCCACTTTATAAGATGTTTTTTAAAATGTGCAATGGTAACTGTTTGCCTTGGATTAGAACGGCATTCCATGACTACGTAACAGTATAATATTCATACTTCCATGACTACATAACAGTTTAAGATATTCATAATTCCATGACTACATAACAGTATTTATAATGTTCATACTTTCATGACTACATTTAAATGCCAATTAACATTACCACATAATTATTACAGATCAATCAGTATTTATAATGTTCATACTTCTATGACTACATTTAAATGCCAGTTAACATTACCACATAATTATTACAGATCAAACCGTCTGTATCACGCAGACTGTCAAGCGAGATATATTTTTCTTCCTCCTGTAAGTTCCCTTTAATCAGAACTTTGTGATATTTATTCATTGTGGGATATATATATATATATATATATATATATATATAATATATATATATAACATATATATATATATATATATATATATATATAACTATATATATATATATATATAGCATGTAGAAACATCTATTCGTTCGCACACTAGTTTTCATTGTAAGGCTGAATAGGAACTCCAGTTGAAAACAGAACCGCAGTTTCATTTTTAACAGATTCGGATAATTTTCCAACAACTGAGTGATGAGGCGGCCAACAGCAGCTTAATGTATAAGGGACCACCCTTAGATAAAAAACGGACTTCATTCGAAAGTGACTCATCCCCACTAATGCCTGATCAGTATTGTATTAACAAATGGTAGCACGAATCGTTCCATAGTACACTGAATATGTTAGGCCTATATACAATACCGTAAATATGAAGAATATGCTTGCTTGGTGCTTCTTTGTCCTTTTGCAGATTTCAATGTATGTTTAACCTAATAAACCGAACACTGTTCTGTTTCATCTACTTGGTAAGTTCCTTAGAGTTTCTGAGGGTGTGGGGTTGGAGGAAGCTAGGCGACAAAGGTCATCATGTAGTTTATACATGTACCTACATGAAATGGTGAACTGACTAATACGCCAATCAATGGCCTCTAAGTCTTCCCTGATTCCCTGGGGACTAGTCCCTGACTATGATTTGTAATATATTCAGTGGTCTACACTGAAACCAAACGTACAATTCCAATTGACCAAAAAAGCACTGGTCGTCGATTTCGTCGTTACGTTAGAACATAATTTAGAAAATTGTCAGATCCACAGATAAACAAATTCATATGCTTACATGGCATGAAATCGCAAAATGACTGGTAAAGAATCTATCTCTACAAACTGCAGCATATTCTCTGGGTTAGGTCTTTGAAACCAACGAGATTCCCAGCCAATAAATATTGTTGCATTTGCTTGGCAGGCAACATTTTAAGTCACTTATGCAGTACGCATTGCCTACATACTCGCCATCTCACCCCATCCATTTTACCACGTCGATCACTCACTGTTGAAATGCAAACTTTTCTCTTGTCCAAAATTTATAAATTATCAGGTTCTTCATCCTGTATCCATATGTGCAATTTCTTAACATACAGAAATGAAGTATATAATGAACATTTAATTACTGTCGAACTCAGAAAAAGGCATGACAGTCTTAGACGGAACCAATGCTAATGTTAGTTCTGTGTGTATATCACATATATGCTAAGGAACAATACAGTCCTTGTGGTATAGACTAGATAAGGCTATCGGGACTAACTTCCTTGGTAAGCATAGAAACAAACTAAAAAATATACTTGTTGATAGTGTTATGTATATTTAATTTGTAGTTTGTGTTGGCGGCTTTTTTCCATGATTATATGTTTTGTATATTTAATTTATATTGTGTGATTGACCTTGGTCCTTAATTGAGAATAGGAGTTTCGGCCTACCTGAGTAATGTCTTTTCTATAACCAGCATATTACATACCTAACTCTTGCCCAAGACTGTAGATTACATACTAAAATTATTATTTTTGTAGGTAAACATGTTTACTTGGTTTTGAGCTTATAAATACAGACTACTTTCTGACCCTGGAAGATTCCAGAAATGAATTTTATTTACAGTTTATAGGAAATTGCCATTTAGATGACCCTCATCCTGGTACTCTAATTGTGTCTTAGGTTTAAGGTTGATTGTATTTGAATATCTTTTCCTATCTTATCATCTGAAGTGAAATTAGTTTAACTGTGTTCAGTTTTAAATTAGAGAGGATTTATTTATTTAAATTTTTCATTGAAATTACAAAGTGCTCGTTGACATTAGGACTAAATCACCATTTTGAAATTATTGTGATGCCATTTAGAGACATCAAACTTGTCATATCAGCATTATTCCAGGATATTGGTATATCAGCACATTCAAGATTGGAATTCATTCGGAACACCAGTCGAATTCATTCAGAATTCTCTATACTTTCGAACATGTGATAGAACTTATAGAACTATTTGGGATTTAATTCACAATACTGTAAGTTATTTTTAAATTTTCACTTTTTATTTAAGGGAAATAAATTATTTGTTGAATTTTTACAAATTTTGTTTCTTTTTGCTCTTTTCTGTTATTTAGTTAAGTCCATATAGTTGTAACAATATATACAATGTGTTACGTTTCGGCTCGTTTAAAGTAACATAAAGAAAAGAGCGAAGACAACAAGCCTTGTAAATTTTAACAAAAATAATTTATTTCCCTAGAAAACACGGTGAAAAGGTAAAAATATGAAACAAGACTTATGATTTACGAAGAAGATCCAAAATTTTTTTCTAAAATTGTGAAAACACATAAGCCCTGTGAATAAACAGTTCTAAATTGACGTAGTCTGAATCTCAATTCCGTTCCAAGATGGCGGATGATGACGTCAGACGAAGGTTAAACACAAATGTCCAGAATTTTCACTGTGAATCACATTTTGTATTGTCCTGTTCCAATTTAGAATTAATTTCAGTAAATATCTTTGTCCAAAGCCAGTTGTGTAGTTCTCCAGGGAAAATTATTATTTAAAAGGTAGATGAAGTACAGCTATCGTCAATAACAAAACACATGTTATTCTTCATACGTACGAACGAACAACCCTTTCCAGCACAAAAGAATACCTTCTTCTTAAGGTATTTAGATACTCTATAAGATTTTACGATGTGACTCTCTAAGATGTTAAAATATGACTCTCCAATATGACTCTCGACTAGTTCACAGGTCCCTGAGTATTTTAAAGCAAACTAATACGTTATTTCATGTACAAGCACGAAGAAATCATGCGATTTCGAAATATCGCCAACGTAGTATAGAATGTCAACAAGTATTATTAGTAGTCACAACCAATCATTTACATAGCTATTTCCGACTGTTTACTTAATATGACAAAACCGTCATGCAAAAATCGTGCTTACGCGAGTCACATTTACGTTCTAAATAAACACGATGTTTCTAACAAAATATCAGACCCTGCGAACATAATCATCATCATAATAATAATTATATTTAATGATATAAAAATGAAATAAAAATGAAATAAAAAGAATTAGAAAGAATTCAAATTTTAACACACATGTAACTTAACTACAGGGTCGTAACAAATGAAATATAGGTAAGACTTGCATAGGGCTTAGGGATAATGAATATTTGTCCTTTTTATTTATATAGATATTTGATACTAGTTGCCTGAAATTTATGGATACCAGAAATCTGTTTTCAAGAAAATGGATAACTTTCAAAAATATTTAGGGATATTTCCAAGACTGTTTTCAAGGATATACATATATTTAAGCGAAAAAAAGCAATATAACTCATTTTATTGTCTTGTCTTTCTTACAGGTACAAAAGAGAAAAAGCGATAATGTAGCCCCCAGTATCAATTGGCATATCTTAAACAGTGTACCAATTACAACTGGTTTAAAAATCCTCGTATCCATATACAAGAACATGTATAGACCCTAGGAAATACCTAACACACACAACACATTCCAGCTTTTATATTGATGTATAATTTGTTTGTTGCACATTGAGTAGAGTGGAAATAAGTTGTTCAGTCATAGCATAAAGTCACAAAGTTATATGGTGATAGACGCCACAGTTTTTGGAGAGGCTAGATAAATATTTAATGAGTTTAATATAGAAGCAACATTTTAATATCATGAGATAACATGTATATGTTTGCAAGTTTGGGTAGTATAAAAGTGTGGTATACGCTAGTTTTGGTACTGAATAACATACAAGAGAATACAAATGTTAATTTATTGATTCCAAACATAAAAAAGACGGCTTGCAATGTTTTAGATGAAGACATCCAGACATGCTTGATAAGTCCCGGGAGATCGATTGTTAAAACAGTGCAGTTCGAAAGAGAAATAAATTGCATATTCGATGTGAGTACATGAACAAATTCTTTTCGGCAAAATTTAAAAAAAATTCAGTTCGAAGATCTCTTAAAACATTTATAGAATTTATTAAAACCAATGATGGATTAAATCCAGTCCATGGTGATTCAATATACGATGTCGATGTTTCATAATCAATAACAGGAATGATAATATGTGACATAACTCTAAAATTATTTATATCTTTGAAAGATTGAAGAAATGTTGCAAATCATTGAAAATAAAAGTTTCCATTCTCAATAGATGTCATGATCGCTTGTTATAACGTCTTAAATCAATTCGTAACGGTAAAGCATCTCACAATCTTTCTATACCATTTTGAATGCTGACAAAGAGCAGTATAGAAGGCAGTTTTACTACGATTCTGAAAGTACGAATGCTAGACATGTGTCAGCTAATCACTGGAATAAATTAAACAGGGTCTAAAACAAAACAAGCAAAAATTGAAAGTATGTTAGATCGAAAGGATAGTTAACTGAACAATCTACCTACATGTTACAAAAGCAAGCTCTAAAACGATTTCCCTACATAAAAGCGTATGCTATCTAGGTGGCCGACCAGTGCGAGCAATATATACTGTTCATATATGCAAGCAAAAGAAACGCATGACGATGAAAACTCATCATCTTGACAGTGATATACGTCTTCTCAATATACGCCTAGATTGAAAAAGTTAAAACCAAAATGGTTGATGATATACGCGTTGCTTTCAGATAAGTCTTTGAAGAACGAAAGCCTAAAAGAATACATATTCGTGAAAGAACATAATTCTGCAGTAAACAAGATGGAAAAGCACAACAGGAAGACTAGAATACGAACGTATTTCTCAAAATGTGGGCACGTTAAATACAACTGAAAAGATGCTGAAGACCATAAGAATGAAAAATAAAAATTGTGTAAGTTTAAAAAAGAAGAGATGTGATGAATAGCTTAATAGTTTGAAAACATTGACAAAACCTATTCCGTCATCAGAGTTAATTAAACATAAATATTTTAAGAAGTATGAATATTTATTTTGGATTATCGAAGATAATTGATATTCAGAATATGACAGATATAAAAAGAAAAACAGTGCCCTAGAAAATAAAGGCTTAAAATATGCATCTTATGAAAATTTCTGTTGATCACTTAACAGGCAGAAATACGTTCTAAAACATCATAAACATTTAAAAGCACCACACACATAAAATTGTGATAAGGCGACAAATATGTTTCAATGTCCTAGACTAATCATAAATGGCATCACTGAAAAAACTGAAAAGAGACAACATTTAAGAAGTTGTTTACAATCACATCTCAAAATCGCAGAAGAAAAACAAACGCAATTTAAGGACTACAAGCTCATCGATGAGATTTTGAACAAGAACAATGGTAATGAAAAGCACCCATTGAATCTTCAGATTGCACGGGGCATTAGTTTGGTATTTATTTAAATGGAACTGGTCAAATAAACCATACAAGCATTTGCAGAGTATATGTTTCCTGAAAAAAACACCAGTTACTGGTAATTGTCATGTACTTTGGTAACCAAATACAGCAAGCAAATAACAAATTAAATTAAAAGATAGAGATGCATGTACTGTGTAAAATAAACGGAATCAATCTGGTATTTGATATTGAAAAAGTAAACAAATTATAGCGAAAAATCTACATCGAATGACCTGCAAATGTGATGAAAATATTGCCTAAATTTAGTTCCACAAGGACAGTAAATATAGTACACCCTATCAAGATGAGCATTGCTCAACATGCTGATTTCTTTTCTATTTAATTAATATTGTAGCAAAACAAAAAGTTTCATTGATATGAGTAGGAAGAACATTAAAAAATCGTACAGCCGATGTTACGGAAGTCTACAGTGGAAACAAGTTGCTAACAAACAAAAAGAAATATAGCTTTTGAGCACGTAACGTTCAATACCAGAACGTATCGTCAGTGAATTAAATTGGCAACAAACACAAACGAACAAGCTGGAATATTTCTTTCTGCAAGATACTAATGGTCTGAGGTATGCATTTTGTTTCAAAGTTTGATCAAAGCGTTAGATTGTAGGTGATTTGTAATTTAGGTAGACAGGCACAAAACAGAATAAAACAGAAGAGTCAGCTTGACAGTTTCAGGCACCGTTTAAGAAACCTTTACGGGCTATTAATTGTAGGAGAGCTAGGTCACGGTACGTGCAGCAACATCATGGCAAGCATCAAGCAATACATACAATATTTCAAATGACATTGGACTATCCAGATAGCGGTACCGTTTTTTGGGGTGGGGGGTGGGGGATGGGGGTGTTTTGTTTATTACCGAGTGATGAGGTGATGAAAATGAATAATACAGTCAAATGCAAAAGCAAATTTCTGAAAGCCGCTGTCTTTTAAACTTGGGTTATACCATACCATTTACCCCGATGTAGAAAAGAACGGTACTCCAAAGAATCATAACTTATATGTAACTGTAGGACAAAAATATTGGGGAAAACTTAAAGGAAAAACAAGAGGGGTTAAAATGTAATAAAAACAATGAGTATGATGATTTATATTTCTTTGAAAAATCTCGCTTGTTGAAACAATGTTACAATTTTCAGGTTTCCAAATTCTATCCCAGTCTAAGAAGTTCGGAGCAAACGCGATATTCACGTAGTGTGGACAAAGTCCAATATATAAACACCAAAATCAATACTGTCTGCGGAGAGGCAAAGCCTTTTCGCTCCTTGCCAAAACAGACAATGTCCGCCCAAAAATGATCAAACAATAATTTATTTTTATACTAATAGATGCATATGCGTTTCGAAATAGCCTACTAACCGAAACAAATATTTTTCAACTTGTATTTAAGCCCTTTTAAACTTTTGCAACTCTTCATGAACTGCCACCACTTGTTCCTCTTCCAATACCAGCGAGACGTTTATAAAATTTGCTGCAGACAGAGTAATTGAATATAGGGCAAATGCTGTCTGTGTAAAGATAATAGTGGTTGTTACACCCTTTTCTTTAAATATATGTTGCAGCCTTGCACCTAATGGAAACATTTCTCTAACTTTTGAATTGATTTTCTCGCTTTAACTTCTAACATTTCACTCTAACTGTGTTAGATGTCCATCTAATGCGCTCTTATTCTTTACTTTCCAACTGTTCCTTTCGGTCTCCGTTATATTGTGGTTCTTCTTTCTGTTAGGATGAAACTTATGGATTAAATATTTTGTTTCCACTTTTTCTGAATACAAGGTACACACTATAGGAGTTTCACAACAACATGTCATTTTAAAATTTAGAAATCGGGGTTATATAAAAGCGTTGTTAATTATATATTCAACTTAAATCTGATATAATTTGTTTTTAATATATTCTGGATTAGATGTAGACAACGAAAGTTTCCTATACACAACAAGTCCATAAAGGGAATATAAGCTGAACGTTGTGAAAGAGAAGCAGACATATTATCCCGTTGGGAGCATTAGTTTACCGTTTACATTAAAACATACTCCTAAAGTGTCATTTCATAGTATTAGGGAGTCCGATGCATTTCACAGCACGATAAAAACTGGCAGTGGTATAAAGATATGAGGCCCATACATGCAGACCAATAACAGAATGGCCACAGCAGAATTTATGACTGAATGAAAGCTGACTCCTTAGCATTTACACGACGTACCTTTCTGTTCAAAACATTTGAACCAGATATACCAGATGCAGAAAGAACCAGAGAAATACAAACCTGTGCAATAGTATCACAGAAAACAGAAGAGTCTAATGAAAGTATTTCAAAGGCACTTGACTACTTGAACTAATATTGAGAGAACAAGGGCTGGCGACTCAGTACTTATGCAACCTAGATGATGATATTTCTCTGTATGTGGTTACTTTTAGTGATGAAGTAAAATGTGAAAAACAAAGTAAGTCAAGCCTGAATGGGTCCATTCAATCTTCTAATGACCAAGAAATATAAAAAGACATATTCGTTGCTCTTTTGATGCGTGGTAGTATGTAAATAGCTTACACGTTTTGTTAAAACGGAGACCACATGGCGTTTATTTAGCATAATAACTACTCTTCAGTAGGGAATATAGCGCATGGAGTTAACTACTTTATTCCAAAACATCACTGTTTCACATATACCCGGATTAGCATTAAACCCGAGCAAACGTTCCAGATAGCATTACCAACGTGAACTCAAAGTATATTGATTGTACTTGGTAGTCTGTTTCCTGTCATTTCATATGAAGGTGAAAGGAGATGCTGCCAAAATCAAAGGAAACATTTTGTTATAAAAACGCTTGTGCAACACAGTACCGCTCTATACGAAGGCGGCGATGTTTCAAAGTTATATGACTACAATAGCCTTGGCATGCAAAGAGTTGTTATTAACGGATTATGTTAGAACAAACAGGACTGAATAAGGCATCATTGAGAGCCACAATTCAGATTAATCTTGCACACTAAATGGGTTACCATCTAAAACATAGTTTACTATTATTACTAGTAGTAGTAGTGGTAGTAGTAGTAGTAGTATTGTTGCTGCTGCTGCTGCTTTTGTCCTTTTTACCGTTGTTATTCATTTTTTTTACTTCGTAATGAGTTGCTCTGGGCATTGAAAATCTTTTCTTCATACATTATTGACACATGGTACCAGTCTGATTAAAATCAGAACTCCATTGGCCTACGTGAAAATCTGACATGCTCTGGTCACCTAAGTTATTACCATAATCGCTCATTTTATCAGCCAATCAATTGGAGTCTTACATTTTTACGTTTGGGAGACTGAGCAGTGTGGCCGAAGAGCATAAATATGTGCCGAACGATTTTGATTCACTTTCAGGTTTTTGAAAGCTGCATTTCCATTGGCTAATTCAGAGGTAACCGAAACATGACCTATAAGCAGTCGTTGTCAGATGTTCACATAGGATAGTGGAGGTCGGTTTTTAATCAGACTGCATTTGTCACTCTCCTTAAGTTTTGTAAAATTTAAATGCTCTCGGTTTGAGTAAACTCAACAGTAGTATCAGTCGTATGTTAACCAATAGTATGTGTTGGAGTAAGCTAACCAATAGTATCTGTTGGAATAAACTAAGCAATAGTATCATTTGGAGCAAGTTAAGCCTTAGTATTTGTAGGAGTAAGTTAAGTAACAGTGTCTGTTGGAGTAAGCTAAGCAATAACATGATTTCACCTGTTAACAGTCTGTCTATGAATTTCTTGTGTAACACTGCTAGTGCTTTTAAAACTTTTTTTATCGTTTCTTCGTTTCCCATTTTAGATTTTGTTTACTCACTTAGTGGATGTATTTATTCATTACTTTCGCTCTTTGCATGCTTTATAAGAGCCATCTGGAACTGTGGTGTGCATGATGACATCGGGTCTCCTATATGCAGGACTACAGAGTTTACAAGTCGATTATTCAGGACACGCCGTGTCACGTGAAATCTCAACCACTGTCAGCAGAAACATCAATACCATCGATGGGAACATGTATCAATAAGATTGCTTACACGGCAAGCCTGTTCAGATTATATGTATTCCCGTTTGTACAGTGCACGAAAATTTTTAAATTTCACAATTTCAACCCATTTTTAAAGACCCCATGTTCAAACAATAGTTGAAACATTTATAGAGTAAGGCACTAATAAATGGCCCCCAAATATTTTAGTTCAGAGGAAAGACACCCATCACCGATCCGTTTCTAGGAAAACTAGCTCTTCCGGAACGTCTTCAAAGAAAACTTGTATGGCTAGAAGAAATTGGGTAGATGCACAATCGTATCGCAACCGACAAATAATCGCTAAGCAGCCGCCATAAACATAGTTTAGTCGGATGCAAGTTTTCTTGTACATACAGCCATAAATCAATCATTCTTAACATCGCTATGAAAAATAACGAGATACTCCATAGAGGACGGGTATCTTTTTAATAAAACACTTACCCATGGTCAATCATACGAAAGCAATAGAGTGTTTCCTTATTTCAACCTATATAGTGTCCCTTTCGCCCACCCCGACCACAATCGCGTCAAATCATATACAAAAAACTGACTTCGAAGAAAAAATATTTTGACCGCTGTTGAGAATCATCTTCACACCCAACATGACCGTGTCACCGGATTGCGCTTGCAACTGAACAGAAATTAAATATTTCTGTGGAACAAAATTTTATCAGTTTTCCCAAGCGAAATAATGTCTTTACAAAAGTTTTGATTTGTTCAACACTGAATCGAGGCTTCTTCACAGAGTATCTGTGGGACGCTTTCTTTCCAGCTGCTTTCATTATATTGTTTAAGCCTTGCCTCTCCCGACTATTCGGATACACGTTCAGGTTTTATATGTTCCTCTTTTGGTATTTCTATTATTATTAATTATTATTTATTATTATTATTATTATTATTATTATTATTATTATTATTATTATTATTCACAGAAAAATGCATAACTGATTATGGTGTCTGTGGAGGAAACTTCCATCGTAACATGCCACTGGAAGCGGTCCAAAGTCGAGCGGGAGATTTACCAGCCTTAGGTCATGGGATCCAGTACATATGTGGGTACGTGGGCATGACTATTATTTGTCTTCATTTAGTTTAAAGTTTTGTACCTGTCTCTATTGTTCAATTAAAATAATATACCGACTGATACAATATATCTTCTGCTGATATGCAACATTGAAGATAGTCTTACTTACCTGAATACTACAGTTGTACCCAAGGTAAATACTTTGTAAGAAATAATCTTCAAGGTTTACCTATTCCATACTATATGATAGAGATTGGTTCAGTGAATGTGCAAAATAAGGTTAAGATTTTGATGCTGTATCCAGACAAACTAATAAAATCGACTTCACGTATGAAAAAGTTCACCAAACGAAGTAGCTTTTCCCAGAAAAATTAGTGATAGTAAGATCTCAACCACCACTACAACCACCATGCATGATGATTATAAGTACGTGCATTCGTGCGTCTTCAGCATTCTCGTTCACTGTCTCATAAAGACATCTCTATTACAAGCTCATATGAATCATTCTATTGTCCATTTCCTGACAACACATTTTACGCTGTAAATATTACGCAGTTAGATAATTTCACCACTTAATCAACATGGATCT
Source organism: Megalonaias nervosa (assembly GCA_016617855.1). NCBI lineage: Eukaryota > Metazoa > Mollusca > Bivalvia > Unionida > Unionidae > Megalonaias > Megalonaias nervosa. The sequence continues at coordinate 10,258 of JAECUM010026794.1, read as the reverse complement.
GTCTGAGCAGATCCGGCAGGTCTAATGTTCAGTGCATGATGAATGGAGGTCTTTGTGGAGGATTCAATACTCTGATGACCATTCCCTTAATGTTTGGAATCCAGTTGGAGCCTGCACGCTATCTAGTGAATTACGGATGTAAAGACATCAACAGTAAGTATTCTTTTTATATAACTATGTATTATAATGAAACATTCTTCACTATTTTGGTCTCATCTTCCATATGAAAAACCCTCAAAAGCGGTCCCTGACTCATCAAACATATATTTCTTTACAGTATATGTGTGCATAGTTCCTCAAATTCAAACAGATAATTTGCTGATTATGTAATCTTAGGCCATCGTTAACCATTTTAGAGCTTATTCATGTTATCGCTTTGTTAGAAAAAGAATTGCATTGAATAATGCAAAGATAACGCCATACACATTCCATTTTAAGAATAAAAAGATACTTTTCTTCATGGTGCATTAAAACATGCGGGCTTTTGAATCACTCCAGTCATACCGGAGATATTCAGATGTATTTTTTGTAGCCAAAAGACACCTGAAGCGAAGTTGAACAAACACACTAAATTCTGATTAAAAGAATTGCACCGTTTCTGTTCGTCCCTTCTTAATAACAGAACAAATCAGAATCTATAGTGTTTGGGGTGCGCGCGCACGCGTGTATGTGTTTATGTGTATGCGTGTGCTAAACATATCGGGTATACGAATTAAGTTATGGCTACACAAAATTCCAATTATATTTTTTCACTAATGACCGAGCGAACCGAAAAGTCGTTGAAAATAAAATACTTTCTGGTCCAAATTGACCATCTTTTAAATAAAATAACTGAGCAAGTCGGAAACATTTCAGCAATATCAAACTCTGAGTTTTGTGTTGCCGCTTGCCTGTCTTGGGAGGGTGAATAAATAAATAAATAAATAAATAAATAAATATGTATGTATGACTCTCTGTCTCTCTGTATGTATGTATGTATGTATGTATGTATGTATGTATGTATGTATGTATACTTCACTTAAACAAATGTAAATTTTTTGTTTCATTGAATATATTGATCTGATGAAGAGATGCAATGACCCATTAATTAAATAAGACATGTCTCTTGTCCCTTCGTCATGATATGTTCTTCATGTGACGTTACCAAGTACTAAGGAACAATGGACAAGTTTATATGCTGTTTACAGGCATAACGATACTCAATGATAATCATTTAGCTTAGTAACAGTGGCTAATTGTGGAATGTTTGCAGCTGTTTTGCTTCCTATTTCTCATCCTCCTCTTCACTTATACAGCTCCTTGTGACCATCGCTGGGTATCGTGTGGGTATAGCCCAATTCAAAGAGAGAGAGAGAGAGAGAGAGAGAGAGAGAGAGAGAGAGATCCGGTTATATGTCTTCCCAACATCCGGGAACTCTTAGTCTTAGTCTGACTTTGACTACAGTTACAATAAAGGCTGCAAAGTCGTTCCTATGATCAAACTGCGTTGTAGATAGTTCCTGAAATGGCATATAACCTACAAGTGATGTAAGAGTGATTAAGAGGGAGTATTTCATATTAAAAGGCATACTGCAACACAATGTTCTTTCCGAATCTGATTTCTATGTTTTACATTTTATATTTTTAAATGTCTTGTTTCTTTTACAGTTTTGACTTCGAAACTTACATGTCTGGATCAACGGTTTGCATCGCAGGAGTTCCAGGCGTGTTTTAGCCAGATGTTGACCACGATGAGTTCTGTTCCTTCTACGCAATACGACATAGTGTCATGCGGGTATGTCTGCATATCCATTGGTCTCTTTTCTCTGTATTTTGATGGAGTATGACATCATGTTTCACGCACCTTCCTCGTGATATCTTCATAAGAAGTTGTGTATTTCTATAACATTGCAGCTTATTCAGTCATATTCACAGATGAAGGTCGTATTCACTTTATGTGCCCTGTCATTTATTTTATCTCATTCGGCCAGAGTCATGCGTTTTTAAAAAATGTTTCTTTCAATTTATGAATTAAATCCATGAGCCGATTTCCTGTACAAAATACAGCGGGTTAAATGTTATTATGTTCTCATTACAGTATTTACCAGGGGACTACCAACTGCATGAATAGTATCATCGCAAAACAATGCGGGCAGGAAGTCGTTGATTACTACGTCAAGTGGTCTCCAGCAGTGTTCCGATTATCCGATGGCTGTGGCTCATGGAAAGTCTCCTCCGCAAGTTCCATGGAAAAGATCACAAGGCTGATTTTGATTCAACTTTCGTTTGTCTTGCTTTTCCTTCTTAAGAACTGAATACCATGTCTGCAATTCTTCCTTGCTCACTCGATTGCCCATTGTTTACTTCCTTTTTAGTTTTTCACTCATTTACTTCCCTTATAAATATATTTGATGCACAGTTAAGATTCAGTTTCTATATAATATAGTTCAAAATCGAAATTTACTTTGTGTTTATTTGTAAGAGCAATCTTGGAGGTTATTAACATCATCAAGCCCTTCCTATATTTCATGACCCTTTAATAAATCATGGTTTATGCGGTTCATTATTTGTAGTAATCATGGCACCGTACATAAACTATTTCCATCACTTATCGTTAAGATCTCACTATGTGATGGTTTATGCCGTGCATTTTTTACATTCTGAATTATATCTGTATAGCCACGTGTCACTTACTATGCCTGAAACTAGTTTCATATTATCAAACATTACCTCGCACAGGAGTCTCACTAAAATGTAAACGCATGTCATATGTATAAAGCTTGAAACTGCGGACCAAATTTCAACTCGCTAACGTGTCCACACAAGTGTTCTAATATACCACCTTTCAGCTAATTCTTGTATGATAATGCTGACTGAAGAGACAAAGAAAGAGACACCAGGATGATACCATGAAGAGAAACCAAGACCAAAAAAATAAAGGAAGACGGCCTAAAGATTATCAAAGTTGTGAAATTAAGCTTCTGATTTAGTGTAATAAAGTTTATATATATATATATATATATATATATATATATATATATATATATATATATATATATATATGGATATGGATAGATAGATATACAGGCTGAGATATTAATTATCGTAGCTATGAGATCGGAATTTTCTTGTGAGAGAAAAGCCATAAACTGCATCCGATCGTGACCAATAAAGATTCAGGTCTGCCGTCACATAATCCTCTGGAATCACTGGATATACGTTGCTGGCTTTACGTAATAAACAGATGGAAAAAGCACTAACTATGATCTTTGGGCATTTCACGTAACTGTAGATCTGGGTTTATGATTTTATGAACTGAGTTCATGCTATATAGTCAGACCCTGTACAGCACGGTTTTGTCTAATTTTGCGTGCTCCATTGCGGTATTTTTAGGTCGAAGGGGTAATTTCTTCCTATTGTTGCTCTGTTTAACTGCAGGTTTTTCTTACATCTTTCGTTTCGTAGCTACATATTTTGCCTACAGTTGTATATAAATTGAATGAAATATTCATTTGGATGATTTTGTTCTAAATGTTTCTGACATACAAATAAAATGAGAGCTCGAGCAGGATTTAAGTCTCTTTCCTTTTTCCCAAGCAGCCGTATTGCAAATATTACTTGACATGCGTGATTTATTCTTCCGCTCAGTTGTTTTAGTCTTCCAACTATACATCTGTTAGTCTTGTTCAACCAGACTCTGGAGATCTACACTGATTGAGAATCTGATAAATATCTATACACGTGATTGCTAAACATACATTTACCCCATTTATTTATATACTCTATTGCTTCTTCTTTCAGACATATACGCCATCTATACTGTAAAGTCCGTCCGCACTATTTGTGCGCATCCAATAAACATAAATATAGTTGAAATGTACTTTAAGGTGGTAGACTCCATTGGTGCTAAAGGGGGCAATGTACACCCTTTCATATAACCGATTTACAGTGGCACAGTTTGACGATGTGCAAGACTTTCGTGCAGATCCTAAAGTTACAACCTGTATTACCTGTTTTCCCACAACATAAACAAAAATATATTAAATGGAAGGGTGGTTTGTTTTTTTTTAAAAATTAGAAACGCTTTATAATCAGTGTACAATCAGCGACTTCATATTTTGAGTAAGCCTCATTTTGAGCATTACAATCGTTTTCATGCTCTTCTGCCAGAACCTCGTACAGCTGGGATCTCAGGGAACCATAGAACAGTCTGGTTGGGATTATGCAATACAAGTAACACTATATTGATTAAATTCCTTTTAAACTTTCTTCATTGTTCAAATTTAAAAAAAAAAAATATAATCCAGTGCTTCCGTTATACGCTCACATGCACCAATGCTATTTTACTTATGTTCGCACTAATTTGGACACGTGTCCAAAATTCAGTATAGCGGGGCTACGATATTCCAATTACACGTCCATGACGCGATTTTCGAAAAGTTACATTTCTGTTCGAATTGTTTTCTTGTTTTTCTAGTCGATATTTTCTTCATTTTCCAGTGTCTAATATCTTAACGTTGTCCAAGGGTAGCATATGTAATAATATGGATATAACTGTCGTATATACACACACAGTCTCAGTTTTTATACTGTTCTCATATCATATCGGATGTTTAAAACAGACATGTGATACATTCTGGTAGATAAAACCCTAATAAATCTTCAGTTTTCACCGCGTCGGCCTCTTTTTACGATATTTGATTTCTGAATGTCTCCAGAAGGTGGCTAGGAATGTCTTGAACTTCTAAAGCAAACTAGCTGTGTAAAAGGACTTTCCCACACCACCATCTTGGTGGAGCACATTCGATTTCGCGCCACTTTTATTGTGCGATTTTTTTCCCCATGTGCTGTATGAAGATTATTTTTGCGCCATTTCCGTACTGTCCAACGTGTAAACATGCGTGGAGTTAGTGAGTAGTAATATATACCATGCATAATTAATAAGCCAATCAAAATTTGTAAATCGTGAATGGATTTTTATTATGTGCTACCCAAGGTACACGTATTTTGTCCTTTCTGCTGTATTACATTTAACATTACTCAAAAGAAACTTGATCTTGTTAATTTTAATTTAGATACTCGTGATGAAGGAATAATTGGTATAGGGAGTTGCACCTCATAAAATATAATGTGTTTTTGATCGCATACAGACCTGGCTACGTACTGATCCGTCAGGATGAAATTTGGTTCACATAAGGTGTGAAGTCATTAGGTCATGTAAGGCTAGCCAGGCGCAGTACCTGCTTTCAACGAGTGGTTGTGTACTAAATATTCTCAGTATTTGTCAGAGCAGCAGAGAGGGTGAACAGACCAATTTTAGGAGGGTTATTTGGCAAAAAAAAAGCTTCCTACGAAAATGAAAATACAAGCATCAATAACCCTAAACCGAGATCCCTAACCGGGTTGCACTAAAGCGAGACCTCTAACCGGGTTATTTACCGACCCGGAACATTCACTGTTGGTCGTCACGTCTCTGCTGCCGTATGTGGTAAAAAAAGTAACTTGCCTCTCAACCAAAAATTTGATCGAGACCTATGCGATATCGCGACAGAGGATCATGTAAATTTATCGTGATAAATCCACGAGGAATCGGTTGCGTTTTTAAGAAGTTTTCAAACTTAATCATATCCATATCCCCTGAACACCAAGTCTGATGGCTGTTTCTTAGTGTGTGGATATCAACACCATTAAAGACAACCAGAAGATTGCAGTTATCTCTGATCACTTTAGATATTTGTGCATATCGCTGAGTAACATATATAATACCGGTGTTTTTGTGTCTGTCTCGGAGAAATATCCGAGCTGGATTTGATTGTTTGTCCAGCATCACATCAGAGTATACTACAAGATTATTAATACATCCATCGAGATCATCCGCAGATGGAGCATCGTTGATGTCGGTGATAAAATCAATAAGATCATTGCCGTCCTCGTTCAACAATTTTTTTGCATTTTCATTAAAATCTTTAAGCACTTGGTAACATCATTGATCATCAACAGATGGAGCAACTAAATTTAATTTATCCCCCTTGAGTCATCTCATTATCAGGTTAAGCAACATTTGCGTCTTACCAGACCCAGATGGACCTATGATAATTGCTCTGATAGAATTTGCTAGAGCTGGATGATGCTTGATTGGTTCCTGTTTCCGAGTCTCTGAGAAATAGATAACATTCATATTGTAGAAATATAATAAATATATGAATTTATATTGCGTTCGATGCAGAGCACCTTCCCCCACCATTGGATTAGAAACAATAACGACGAAGAATAAAAAGTGTGTGAAATGTGGTGCAAAAAATACAAATTTATCTCTCATGCAACAGGCGGAGATATCGCTGCTTCACTGAAAACATTACCCGGGGCTCCATGGGCTAAGTATCCTGGCGAGAAGCAACTTCCTGGATATAATTATTGTGGTCCTGGAACCAGACTTGATATCCGACTTGACGAGAAAGATCAACCAAGACCTGGAGAGTATCCAATAAATGCGATTGATCAAGCGTGCCACGTTCATGATGTCGCGTATAAAAAACCAGATTTACAACAACGACGTATTGCAGACGTGAAGTTTATTCACACTCTAAAGCCTGTAAAAAGTAAATCTCTCAGAGAATCGCTTGCTAATTTTTTGATAAGATCTGAGATGAAATGTAAACTAGTGCTATGGGCCGCTAATTAATCATAGATAACTATTATATGGAGTCAATTTATTATAGCCCAAGAGAATATAGGAGGGGTAGAGCAGCGTTTAGCAAACTTGCTGATGCCGCAGGTGACACATGTTCTGTTGCTGCACGTTGGTTAGCACGACAGGCAATATGGCAAATTTATCTACCACCACCTAAAAAAAATTCAGCACTCACATTTTTATGTCGGCACCCCCAATGAGGTTTATCACGCAGATATTTTGTTTTTACCACATGATACTATTAAAACTGGTAGACGTCAATCGCGCACATACACATACGCGTTAACTATCGTTGACATTGCAAGTAGATATAAAGAAGCAGAACCACTATCAACAAAGACAGCAACTGAACTTACATCTGCGTTTGAACGAATTTATCAACAAGGACCCGTGAGATGGTCACAGTTGCTACAGGTTGATCCTAGCAAAGAATTTCTTGGTGCAGTAACATCTCTGATGCAACAACATAACGTCAAAATCAGATGAGGACACACCATAATTCATCGCGATCAGTCAATCGTTGAGCGATTTAATCGAACATTTGCTATACGAATGTTTGGATATCAATATGCGCAGGAAATATCCTTGAACAAATTTTAGGCGGACAAGAGATCTCGTGAATGGGTTGCAAGACTACCAAGTGTGATAGCCGCGTTAAATAATGAAATTACTCGTGGAATTTCTATGAAACCTATAAATGCAATTACGAAGGAACACATACCAGTACAACGACATGAATCTTTCTCAAAACAACCAGTACTAGGTAATGTGACTGTCAGATATTTATATTGGCCGGGGGAGCTTGAGGGAGGGGGTAAGATAAAACAACTGACCCAGTCTGGAGTGTAACCACACATACATTTTCCAGCGTGGTTACATCTACGGGTAGACGTGCAATCTACAAATTAGATTCAACTGCTCTTCAACATGGATTTGTACGTAAACAATTACAAGTAATTCCTGAAGATACACAATTACCACCACCTTCACTTTTGTGAAGGGTGATTCGTTAGCAATAACACACTGGCTCCTCGACGTCGATTACACTCAAGACAGGTCAGCATCACAGTTTCACGTGTGTGACCGGGACTACTATTAATTTTATCCACGGTAAATTATCTTGGATTATTATTCGAATACTGTCACAACATTACTGTGTTACAGCAAGCACAATGATTGCTTTGTCGTTGTTTCAGCGTCATGATAAATTTGATATCAAGATCAAAGTAGCTCCTAATTCTTTTGTCACATCGCTGTTAACCAGCTAATTCTTTCCCTACTACATCGTCGTTGATTTCCCGTGTTTGATTATTATTCGCTGTGCAGTCTACGATAACCCTCCGCAGCTGAAACATTCTTCTGACTCAAGATACTGCTAGATAAACTAAATTTGACCATTTGATGCGATCATCAACAATCCAAATATTAGTATCTGAAATTGTCAATCCCTGTAATGAATAAATCGCTATAGCATATCCTTGAGTCCATGGAGATTTTTCCATCGTTAACGCGCTCTCAACAACATCCACAGGAACAACAACAATATCATTAGGAACGAGTTTTTGTGTCCTTGGTTCTACCATACGTCCAGGAATTTCAATATCAATATTTTGTTTACCTGTATCTGCTGGGCGGTAACATAATGGCACTGGTAGATCTGATAACCTTTCTTTATGTAACAGAAATAATTGTTGCTGAAATGAATCACGAACTATTTTCCGACTTCAAATCAGCAGGTCTCCATAAATTCCAAAAATCGTCGTTTGTTGTTTCTGGAAGTATCTCATGCATTGTCACACATTGAATCTTATCTGGCTGCAGTCTGATTAACTTCTTGAACTCTTTCAGTGATTCTTCAATAGCTCTATGATCATCAAGTATTTCCTCATAATAATCTACGAATTCCTTTAAGCAGCTATGTGGAGATTCACCGACATAGGGTGGTGGTTGACCATGATCGCCACAAATGATAACAGCAGTATTTCGAGTCAATAACCAATCAAGAAATGTTTTTAACACATCTAAAGACACTTTGCATATTTCATCCCAAATAATGATCTTAGGGATATATTTTCGCCAATTCACTGAGGAGTCCATGCATCTCCTTTCCACCGAAAAAGCTGTGATAAGGATGAGATTTAACTCCTCTTTCTTTCATTTCTCTGTCTAGTCTATGTGTAGGGGTCAAAACAACCATGTCAATGTTCCGAAATAATTCGATTGCACGCGTTGTTTTACCAGAACCACCTCACGCGTTAAGATAGGCCGTTTACTGTCTAGCCACGGGATCATATACCGACGGTGTTGATAACAACGCTGACATTTGACTATTTTTGTAGTATATTTCCTCAGATCCAACGTTGGCGGTTTCAGAATAACTCAGTATTTTTTCTCTTATTTTTCTCCATTCGCCCCATGATGCATCAACGCCGATCTTTAACAATCCTGCATATTTCCTATCCACATTTAAATGAATCTTTGGCAACTCTGACTACAGTAACATAAAATATATTTATCATCGTTAATAAGTTTATCGAAACATACGCTAACATCGAAGATCTTAAGTGAGTGAATTGTGGAGAATCGCCATCAACATAAGTCACAATTGTGCTAATTTGGTTCCGTCCGATAAGTTAACATTACTTCGATTTACAAACGTACTTTTCCTTGCGGTATCAGCAATTATTAAAATCAAATTCAGCATCGTCGATGATTAATCTTGTGCAGTGTCGTTTATGATCATATGAACCGCCTTGTGTAAATTTACCAATTATTTCTCTCCCAAGATCTTTTGCAAGTTTAGTTTCGTATTCTACAGCATCGGGATTACGCTCTAAGATCTCGTCGAGAACGGATCTCTCAACGACAGCGGGTTTTTGCAGCCAAACCTGTTTCTGTGGACGATACGATATTATTGCTTCACTTACGGTTAACGATATCAATATCTTTGCATCAAGCATATATCGTAATAGCACTATTACAACTCCGTTCGCTAAAATGTCGACCAAACCAAACAGCGACAATCGGATGAAGGTTTTCCGGTGCAAATTCGAACGATTCAATAAATGCAAATCCAGTTAAATCGAAATTTTGTAAATGTTCATTTATTGCAACTCTAGTCATTTCATGTGTTGGACGTCCAAATCGCTTAAGATATTCAGCACATTCTCCCATTCCAAGATAACATGCAACCATACAAACGGAGATAACATCCTTATAATCGTATATAGTATTTCACAATCTGCCGTGTCCGTATTCGACAGAACTACTTTGTAAGAAATTCCGATCTTGTCAGTTTCCATGAATTTTTCTCCCGAGCAAAATGAGCAGCAACTGACGGAACGGTAAAACAGTTACCGAGTAATCGTTCGACATCATCGGTGTATTTCAACGCAAGATTTTTCCTTCTGTCATGAAGAGATTCGGTACGATAAATATCTCTATTAGGTCATATAAACTAATCATAATTTCCATATTCGGAACTTTGAAACAACCACACAGATACAGGATTGCTGTTGCTGATATTTTTAATAAAATCGAAAATATCACCGTCATAAAATTTAACAGTACTATTTCGTGGAAATAATG
>JAECUM010026791.1:0-10422 GCA_016617855.1 Megalonaias nervosa | reverse complement strand
CTTGAGTAATTCATCCTTTTTCAAGGACTCTAACCCTTTCTGGTAGTTCTCCACTTTAGATGAAATTGTGAATGCTAGTTGGTTTCACTAAATTTTTCTCAGATATGTGCCTTTAAAAAACAATGGACAAAAACAATCCCGAAACAACCTGAATTTTAATCCCCCCCGCCAAAAATATTAAGGATTTTTGAAAATATTTTCAAGAAATTCGTTTCCAGGACGACTCTATGGTCTTAAACTAAAGAAGAGAAAAATGGACAATATGGACGATAAATAAATCAAGAAGATTGACGAATAAATGCCTAATCTGTTAACATTTCAAAATCATTCTCAAATGTCGTTATTTAAACTGACATAAATAATTTATTCCCGCTTACACATCGAACTAAAACATAACTGCATGATATCACACGGAATTAGATATTTGCCTCAATCTGCATGAAGTGATTTTTTTAAGAACTTACCAACCCAGAGATTTCAGAATATCAGCTTAAAATCGAAAAATACTGAAAACAACGCTTGTTATTTTAAACACACTTAATTAGAATAATTATCTTTCCAGGAGTAGCTGTTTAAAAACTAGATAAGTCGATACTGTTCAATATTTTCTCACAGATGAAGTTTGTCATTTTAAATCTTTCATTTTTTCTCGTAAATCATCTTGTAATTAACATTTGCTTAGATTCAGATTTCTTATCAGTCTTAACATAAATTGTCTTTTAAATTAATCCGTTCACTACATGACAAACAATTCGCCTCAACCTGAAAAATTGTAAATTGATAGAGTAGCTTTTATGTTTAGATAATTTACTGAAATGGCACTGCTACTGTACTTGCTGGTATGCTCTGAATGATGAACATTGGAAGGATGTAGGGCAGATAGCACATCTCTTTCATAGCATCGTGTTTACTGGATTTCTGCACTTTTGGTAATCCACTTTGCTCAAAATCGGCGGTACTGAGAAATATGTTCTCTGCTTCCTGAAACCTTAATTACTAACCGCCAGCCTGGGTCATTATTCGCAAACATATTCAATCGCTTCTCGATCCCCGATCTTATCTACAGTCTTCGAGATCAGTTCCTCGAGGTCATCGGGGAAGGGAACTTTGCCACTTATGCTCGTCTGTACCTTAAGTAGGCCGGCATGATGATAAATACCTCCTATTTGATCTCTTCTATGATAACTTTTACGCTAAGGTTAAATTGCAGACCCTTCTTTCCGATTTACTGTTTTAGGAGGTCTCTCACGCCGGAAGTCACGGTTGCAGGGTCGTTTATATAGATCTGCTATTAGAGGATGATCAAGTGGTATCGTAGCTTGATTATCGACCACGAATTTGTTTTGTTTTTCTCCGTCACGACCGTCATTTTGTCAGAGTTGGAGGCTGAGCCTGTATTTTCTGGGGATCATCTTGCTGGAATTGAAAGAAAGATAACCTCATTAGCTGACCTGGCAGCTTTCCGCCTGTCTCGTCGTTTGGCAGATTTATGTGGGTGGCTGCCATGGAGCTAATATGTACGAAAGCTTGGGTTGGCTGCTTGCACAGGTGGCCTCCAGCATATCTGGCCTTCACTCTTGATGATCTACCCGTTCACTATCAGTTCGTTAGTTCGCTCAATGCTAGATATGTTGATTGCTAGCGTGTTCGTGGGCTATGCGGTCTATGAAACACAGCCTTTTCTAAACGGAAAATTGCTATGGTTGTTGCTGCCTGAGGTCAGTCTTCTCTACCGACCATGGTGTGCTCCTGTAATTGCAATGGTTCTCAACCTTTATCTAAATGAAATGTGTTTATGATCGTCACTCGTTAGGCGAGAATATGCTTTTGGTCCAACATTACTTTAATAGAACATTTGTCGTCATGGTTATGATCATCTTTTCTATGCATTTCGCTAAGTACCTTCCTAAATTGTCCTCTGGCCTTTACTTCGCAGCTTGTTAGCGTGGTGGACAGCTCCACACCGGATATATATGCGGTGAGTGACGATGGTGCCGGCATCGCATTTCCAGCATGTTAGTAGCCTTACCCCGTCTGTATATCGCTGTGAATGTAACGAGCAACAGATGCTGAAACATTTTCGTCCAAGCAGTGCTGTCTATCCTCAGGACACTCGTGCTTGTTCTTCGTCGGATCATGGCTACTGATCGTATATCTATATATATATATATATATATATATATATATATATATATATATATATATATATACACGGCGTCTTTATTTGGGCGTGTGTTGGTGGTCACTTGCTACCCACTTCGCTGCCAAAAACGAGCAAAGTGGTGCAAATTGAAAGATATTTCCTCATTACGAATAACGTTAAAATCAAATCGTGTAAATCGAATTGGCGTAAAGCAAGCGTCACCTGGATACGGCAGTTAGCATCGCATTTACTTCACAGTAATGCTATAGTGTATTTAAATACTCATTTGTGTTTTGTTTTTCCTAGTATTTGTTACAATTTGCTCGCAAGAAAAATTATTTTATGAATATTCTATATTATTATTAACACTATTTCAAGTTAACAGTGAATATTTCCTGGGAATATATATATATATATATATATATATATATATATATATATATATATATATATATATAGAGAGAGAGAGAGAGAGAGAGAGAGAGAGAGAGAGAGAGAGAGATTAATGTTTTGTTATCATGAACATGTCACTATTTTAATAATTATTTGTTTATTTATTTATTTAACATTGGAACTTTGGAAGGCATGTGGGACCTTCTATGCAATATCCTAAATTGGACGCAGAGATGGCTCCTCGTTGCCGCAAACTTTGTCACCTCATCCAGTTAATGAGACTTTGATACATGACAATAATTGACTCCCACAGAGGTGACTAGATATCTGAGATACTTAAAACTAAATTTGAGAGACGATGTGACTTTTATCATCGCACAAAATGAGGGTGAGGAGTATACACATGCCAAACGATATGATATAGAACAAATGTGAATTTTCTCTTAATGGATATTAGTTTGAAATTAAACGGCGATAGTCAACAATTGTTATCGGTTATTTAATCGTTGTCTTACCTGTCTTATCTGGCATGCATTATGCTTTCCATAAACCATATAGTTCTTTTCCGGATTATATGATATATGAAAAGAAATAGAGACCATGGCCTTCACGAAGTTTGAATGGCAAACACAAAGTCACGTGCAAACGTTTTATTAATTTTTTTTCTGACGTAATAGAGAAAACCATACAAATTGCAATCCAATGGATGGCTATCCGACCTGTAAAAATTTGGATTTCATGAAAATGGCAACCAATAAATAAAATCATACGGACTGAAGGCAAACGTAATCCGTATTGTATCCATCAACTGCATATTGGATCATTCTTAACGTTTCCTGTTAAACAGCAACCCCTCTCATAAACGATCATCAGCAGATATTAAACTCCTACAGGACCCGCTGACTCAAGTATGCAGACTTTATGGAAGAGATGCTGCTTCTCCGGTTGTTCTCGGTCATGGTCAGTAATATTAGAAAATAATACAGATTAGCAAATAACAACTTTCTGATATAAATGTGGATACATTACGATGATGGTCTCGACTCATCATCACTAGAAAGAAGTCCCACTGAGAACGTTGAATAATAATTGCCACGAATTATATCCCTAGGATGATGAATCGACACACGAATCCAGACTACATCTCCAGCGTTGAGATGGGCTATTGCATTGCAAGGGCTTGCACCTGAAGTACTAGGTGGTGATGTGGTACGGCACAGTGGCGATGCATTGTGGACAACTTCTAGGTCTGGAGTTTGATCGCCATCTTCATTAGCTACCGTTACCAAGATGACATACATTCCTGCAACTGGTGCATGAAACATACCAGAACTAACGTCATAACCGTTTCCTGCATTCCCATACACATCATCAAACACAATTGTCCGAAGAGGGCCTATACTGTTCATTGTGTTGGTGAGTCGTGCTGTGAAACCAACATTTCTGGATGTCGACCTCCGTATAATTGCTAGAAAACAATAACTTTGGTGTTAGTTGTAATATTCTATCCTTAAGCATTTTTGCACTATTGGCAATTTATTTAGCTTTTAATTCTAAAATACAGAAATTATAGAATTGTGTGAAGTTGGTTAGCTCTAATTAAATATAACATTATAATTATATATATTTTTAATGATTTATGTGTAATGTTTCTTCTATATCGAGTGTGTTTCATTTTAATAAAGAACTGATGTGCCGCAGACTTAGATCTCTGACGTCCTTATTTTCCAGTTCGATCCCAGTACTTCTTCGCACATATTAGCAATGTAACACTACATTGGTAGAGTGACACCGTTATAAGCAGGCCAGAATGATCTCTCTCTCTCTCTCTCTCTCTCTCTCTCTGAGAATGTCCCATCAATAAATTGGGAAATGATGAAAGAACTCTATTCCCAATAAACTGACCATCACAAATGGGTTATATCTACCCATTAACGTATTACTGTATGTATGTAAACACTCTTATTCTTTTCTCTTCTTTCACTCCATATGTGATACCGCATACGTATATGTATATTTCCAACCTTTTATCTTTCCTTGCACTTCACAGCTTCGGTGACAAAGATAAGGGTGATAGTGCGCTGTTAGATTTATCTATAAGTGGATGATAAATAAATTATATGTGATACAGATTCTTCTTTGTTTATATGGGCACAATAGAGAAGTTATAGGGGATAGGGAATTCAGTGTTGTATGCTCGATTGATGAGTGAGTGATAGTCCCTCCAAACGGTGTGCTGATAGTAAATGTGAGGTGTTGATAGCAATTGTGGTTGTGACTGATAGTACCTGACCAGGTATTGGATATTCGATCACTGGGTTATTGATCTCTGCAACTGCGTTATATGAATAGTTGAAATTTGATGATGGATTATAAATGTGGGTGTAAAAGTGGCTAGGTGTTGGTCAGTCAAAATGCATGTTAAACCAGTGGGAATTTTTACTATTACATTTCTCCTTGCCCTACAAAATGACGGCTTAGTATTTAATTCCCGTTGTCCCTTTAACCACCATCATAGAAAACTATTTGCATTTTTAACATTACATTTCCATTTGTCGCTATCAATCTGCAGACTTACGGCGTAATGTTAAATTTGAATGTCCCCATACGGTCCCACTATATTACCCACCCGTGCTATAACTAGCAGTATGTAGGTTCAAACTGACACTTCAAAGATTCTCAGAAAATACAAAATTCAAACATAACTAGCAAAAAATAAAACGTTTATTGAAATTCAATTCTAATCAAGCGATATTGAACAGGGCTTCTGTCGTGCTTTGTGTATTTATAGAATTGATCATTTTGTAAATTATCCCCCAATTCGTAATGTGTTGTTTGTATTTTGACGTAACTATCGCATTCAGAGCTTTCATGAAACTTTCACTTTCTTCCAAAAAATGTCTTGCTTTCCTCCTGTCATCTGTTCCTTGCTCTTTTTCTATCTCTTTCACACATCTATTTTCTGAAAAAAAGGTGCGTATGTTGGAAGTTATTAATTTATTCTGAATCAAAGAGTAACCTGTTAAACGAATTAATTCCATTTGAATTCGGACAGAAATATTACTCAAGCTATCTTTTGGCACCAAAAGGAAGACCGTACAAGTGTTCCCATTTTATATGAAATTCATTAAACGATTTAAATAATATGTGCCAAGAGCTGGTGCAGTCAGTGGCACATTTTATTACTCAAACAGTTTCATAAATTTAATTTTCAAACGAACACAATTTTGAGTTTTTGTTTATCATATGATGTATCAAGTACATTATTGCGTGGCATTGGTAAGAGTTACAACATAGTGTGTCATAACAATCGTTTAACGCAATGTGGTATTGGAAAAAATGTTGGGCCTCATCATTTCGAAAGGTATTTATGCTATGCCGCTTGGAACTATGAATGTTATGTAGAAAAAAATATATATTTGTTTGACCTTGACACTCTGACCAGTTAAAGGTAATTAATAAGTAGGCGTGTTCCAAAATTATTGCAAAATATTTCCTTATTCTACGAAACCTATGCTTTAAAAATGTCAAAAGAAATAGCATATGTATTATCAATGAAATACTTCTTGCGTTTCATGTACAATAAAATTCGTACTTAAAAGGAAAAAAAATGAACCTCTAATTATTTACTTAAATCTAGGCAAATCTGTCTGCCATTTAACTATTATAAGACTTGTTATTTGTGTGGTTTCGATAAATTCCAACCCGTTTCGATGCGATTGAAATTTACAATTTGTCAACAGCTACGAAAAGCACAAGAGGTAGCCGCACAATATATATATATATATATATATATATATATATATATATATATATATATATATATATATATATATATATATATAAACGTTTTACACCTATGAAGACAGCTACGAAAAGCACAAAAGGTAGCCGCACAATTTATGTATCATTAAAAGTATATACCAATGAAAATGATCATTGGAAAAAGTTCTCTCCTGAATTAGATCTTTGAAGTTTTTACCCTGTTAACAAGCATACAATATAGGGGCGCTCACTTAGTTTAAAACCAATTCACTTCAAATAAATGTCAAAGGAGAGAGTTGTTGTTGTTGGGTTTAACGCCATTTTTCAGCACAAGATAGGCTATACATGGCGGCCAGTATAACTGGTGGAGGAAGAACCCTGGAAAACCCAGGGAAGAACCACCGACCCACGAGAAGCTACTGGCAGGCTTTCTCACGTGCCCACGTTAGCCGAGCCTGAGACTCGAACTCACGCAGACAGAGGTGAGATGGCAGTGATCCGTAACGGTGAGCGCTTTAGACCACTCGGCCACTCGGGGCCCGCAAAGGAGAGAGTAAGTGGGTGTATGTTTTTGTGTAAGTGTGTGATCAATACCTTTTCGAACATTGCCAGTTTTCTCCCCTTGTAAGTAGTCTGAAGTACTATTCTGGTCGCTACGTTTATGACCTAAGTTTATGGCTTCTGTGAATGTACTGTTTTTAGGTATATTATCTACCCTGCATGAGGTCATGAGCTTTTGCACATGTATCTCTAAATGTCTGTTCTTGTCCTCGAGTTCATCGACACGACGTTTTAACTCCTCCTGCATTATAGAAAACTCACTTTGTGTTTTCAACAGTTCCTTCTTTGTTGTCAATAATTCATCATGCACAGATTTCATCTTGTATTGCTCTTGCTTCAACTGCATCAATTCTGAATGAATCATACGCACGAATTCGAACAGTCCCTCCTCTCCCTCCTCAACATCATCATCACCATTTTGTGACACCTTTCTCTCTCCTGCAATAAATTCCGCTAATACCAAATGGTTGAGGACTAGTATGTCAAGAAGGAATGTAAGTAATAACATCGTTGTTCAAGACGGGACCTTCCTATCGATTGAATAATATAAAGGCTAAAACGAGCAATGAATTTATATAAAGTCTAAAACGCGTGACTGTTTATTGACCTTTCGTTGGCTGATACGTCTTTGGCCTTTGATATCTCCAACAATAAGAAGATAAGCAAGACAAGAGGGGGCGCAAAATATTCCTGACCAGAAACTTACATTGCCTGTAATTTTGTCCCAGTTGTGACATGTAAGTCAAATGACCCTACAGTAACTTCTCCGAAAAGTTACACATTTCCTTTAGTGAGAAAAACATGATTTAATATTTATCTTTGAATAAATAATTTTAACAACGCAATTTTGTTTTTTGTAGCGGATGGTTTTCATTTTATTATGTATATCTATATTTTTTCTAACTCCTGGTACTTGATTTCATTTAACTGTTGTATTTTTTTGTTCATAGTTGTAAATTGCATAGAAAATCTCGAGTTAGAATTTGCCTACGTGATCTGAGTCAGTTAAAAGCGTACACAGAGAGCGCCGGATGTGTCTGGCCCTCTCTGAGTGGTGGCGGTCGGAGCCAAAAATTTCAAGCACTTGAGCTTCATTATGTATAAAGTAAGGCTAAAGAATGTAGGAAGTGTGCATAGAGAAGCTGTGCCATTAGAGCAGTAACTTTTATAGACATTTGTATACCTTTTGACTTGAATTATATTATATATATATATATATATATATATATATATATATATATATATATATACTTAAATCACTAAAAGTGGCCTGCAGCAACAATCACGGTGTATGTTATTATTTCTTCCCTAATTCTGAATTCTGACAATGCGCACCTTGCAGTGGCATTCTTGATTCAATTATCTGTCTCCTCAGTCTTGCTATCGCTCGGGCTAGAAACAAACACCTAACCATAAAAGACTTTATGGCACCTTTGCATTAGTTTCTCATTGGCTGATGTGGTTTGAACCGTTCTAGAAGAGTTCAATAAATTTCCATTGGTTAGGTTAGGTCATATAAATAGGCTATGTCGAAGCAAAATGAGTAGTATGATCTGTCACGCGTAGTATATTTTGAAACATAGTCTCAATAGAAAGTATATATAAGGAAAGAGCTGCGCAATCAGATTCAATCCTATTTTGGAGTCATTCTCATTTCTAGAGTTCCTGTTGTACGTCTGCAGACGTGTTTTATGTTGTACTTAGATATTATTCGAGAAAAAAAAAAACAAAAACATTTGTTTGGACTATAATATTATTTGGAACTGTTGTGAATTATTCAAAGGAGTTCTGGACGACGCCATCTTGACAACGTCATGATTCTTGGCTGAGCAGTACATTTCCGGTTTTGAAATTTACACAGAACTTTTCATTCATTTATGACTTTCATAGGACTTTATCGTGATTATTCTGGATTCATTTCATTACTGTAAGTTCCTCGCATATTTTCATTTATCACTTCCCTAATTAAATTCTTTGTTAAGTTTTACAAATCATTTTGGTTGTAACAGTTTAAAATGGTTAAAGGTTGTGATGCTTTACGAATACTGTAACAACTTTATGGTCTTAAACGAAGTAACAGAAAGAAGCTAAACCAACACGTTGACTAAAATTAAAAAATAATTTATATCTCTAAGTTACAAAAGTAGTGATTTAAGCGCAAATTACAGCATCGTGAATTAAATCCAAAAGAACCCTAAATGTCCCATCGCAAGTCCAAAATTATAAAATGTTCAAAATGAACTTCAATATTGAATATGATTTACTAATAATCTTCAATATGTTGAAGTACCAACAGTCTTGATGTATCATAATGAGATAATCCAGAAGGTCTTTAAATGAATTCATAATGATCTCAAAGTAGTGTTTTAGTATAAAACGTCAATGAACTCTTTGCAATTAAAATCCTATATGCGACGTAACCTCTGATGCAATAGTATTTTCTGGAAAACTTCACTTTCTCGTACACAGGAGCAGACTTCTAGAACATTCTAAGATCGTAAATAATGTTAGGCCTTGAATCCTGATCAAAATAAATATCTTAATAAAAATTAAAATTATCTTGAAGGCCAGAAAATCTGCCATAAAACATGAACAAAGGTCAAGAACATAATATAGATTAAATATACAACTAATTATATATATATATATATATATATATATATATATATATATATATATATATATATATATATATATATATATATATATGCCACATACATTAAAAAAACATGGCAATAATACGCATATATAACCATTCTAGTGACCGTCTGCAGTTCATTCTAGATCAATGATGAATTTCCACATATTAATCATTAGTGACGTATGAAAATAACAATAACAGGTATCAATAATCCTCGTTTTCTAAATTAATTTAAAATGGTACATATTTTCATCACAATCCTTTCTAATTTCTGTTCCCCCTCCCCTCTCATGCATAACGGACAAACTACTCAGAAATGTGGAGTGAGTGAGAAAAGGATTTTGGGCTGGATTAAAACCTTGAAATAGAAATTACACCAAGTAACCTACAAGAATATGTTTCGTCGTAACGATACGTGTGCACTTTCCTTGGGATTTATCTACAGTGTTTATCAATGATACAAAGTTGCAACCATGTCGACATTATACAGTAAATTCCTTGGTTACGTGGTACACATACTGTGATGTATTTAATGTTTTGTTTTGTTGTTGTTTCTTAAACATACTATAATGTTCTAAAAATTGATCATTATTAATTAAACATGAAAATGTCCAAAGGCCTCTCTCTCTGTCTCTCTGGACCATCGTAGCAATAATACGGGCTAAAATCTATGAAATGACGAATGTAGAGGATTTTCGTTTGTGTCATCCCACGATATCTCTGGACTTACGAATGATGGTAAAAGTTACGTCAAACCACGCAAAGGATGAGAGAGAGAGAGAGAGAGAGAGAGAGAGAGAGAGAGAGAGAGAGAGAGAGAGAGAATTTTAAAGTCAAACCGAACAGAGAGAGACAGAGAGAGAGAGAGTTTTAAAGTCAAACCGACCAGCCAGAGAGAGAGAGAGAGAGAGAGAGAGAG
>JAECUM010026790.1:0-10354 GCA_016617855.1 Megalonaias nervosa | reverse complement strand
TTTAAATCCTTACCAAGAATGCCTACATTCTAACTCTTGTATCACACCAAACGGAGACAGGAAAAAATGATCTAAAAATAAACTTGGACTACATTCGTGGGTACTGAACCGGAACTATTAATTGTGACCTAAGGCCTGAAAGGCCCAATTTGTATGGCCAATTTTAGTCAAACTTTTATACTTGCATGCCACACTTATTTCAACTTTAAACATGAAGTCTTTTGGAATTTCCTTGCAAACAAGACATGTGACAGCTGTCAGACAGTGTGTAGTGGTGGTGTTCCACAGGCCAAAAGAGACGAAAATATCACCCGATTGCTTGAAGGCACCTGCCATTCACGCATGACAAGTTACAATGTGTAAACTGACCAAGATTGGGGGTTGTTTTCACAGACGTCACGATTGTGTACGCAAATACCCACAATGCAACGCGAGCGTACCTTGCGCCGCCATTTTGACTCCCTAACAAACCTTTATCAACACGAGTCATCACGTATATACAAGATAATAAATAATCTGATTTAATTGTCGATACGGATACATAGATTATACTTGAAATTATGTGCCCTTATAGCACGAAAATAAAAATAAAGCTAAGTTCCCTGGCTTATATCGAAAGACAGAAAAGTGAAGTTTAACCGTCATCGTGCATATTGCTATCAAATAGAAATGCAGTTATTTTTTTTTTTATACAAACAGACAATATCGTCTTTTTTAAAAATATTTTGTATGATGTCCCTAAGCTTGTCACCTCGAAAGAGTATTTCCGGACAATCATCTTCGGGATACAATAACAGTTACGGAAATAAAATTTCATAACATGTGTATTATGCCAGAACTTTTATGTACAAATACTTTTCGCGAAAACATTGTGCCAAAGACAGCTGACAAGCCGATTTTAATGAGTACGATCAAATATTGTATTTATTGTGGATATGATGGACGTAGGACGATATTGAATGTAAACGATAACCATTCAGAGAAGTTTCATTTTTAGTGTATTAAAACGAAACATTTGCCAAATGGAACATGACTTTGTACCGAATGTGAAAACCGATTATTCTTGAAATGCTTTTAGAAATATGAAATTATATAGTAACGATTGGCTTTTTAACTTGAACTCTAACCAAATGATTGACTTCAGCCCATGTAAATTGAGAATCATTACATGTTTCTACTTGTTTGTGTATCCATTTGTTTATTCGACGGTTTATTGCTGGATCTACTTGTTTATGAAAGAATAATACAGATAGCTGAAATTTTAATGTTTTATTTGAAGAAAAAAGAGGAAAAGTCACGCATTTGGTCTCGTGCAGTTGACATTCACAACAGAATGTGACGAATTATTATATCCCTGAGCACAAAATGAAACGTGCCTTCATGATTATATGGGAAGAACAATGTTGTTAGGTGCCGGTTTGCGTGGCTAGAGAATCAAAATGGCGGATATGAAAGTACACACGTTTTGTGACGTCACGTGAAAACAAATCATTGTATCCAGGTTAACTATACGACGGTATCTCGCAAATAAAAATCATTATTTTAAAATTCATCCACTGTGAGTGCAAATGATAATCTTTTCGCTATCATGGGTTACAAAAGTGTTATAAAAGCAAGTTATTGTTGTGTATACTATTTGCCCTGCAAATATCAATTATGATTACATCCGGCAAACAAATAGAAGCCAGGGTGATGGATAAACACAACTGGCAGAGAGCAATAAACTCGTTGCTTATACTTACCGACAGGATATCAAATACAAAGGTTATTTTATTACAAAGCAAACCAACCCCGGAAACTGACTTTGGTATCTTTTAAGTGTGCCGATTTTTCTTATGAAGTCGGCCGACATAAGGAAGCCAAGTTTTGGTGCCTTTGTATTCTTTTAAGTGCGCCGATTTCTTCTATTTTTATAAACTCGGCCGACATAGGGAAGCCAACATTGATTCCTTTTTACTTGTATTAACGGGAATTTTCAAAATAAATTAAAACAATGGAACAGCTTTGAAAGCGACAAAATCTAGTGCGTCGCGCACACATATCGATATATGGCTGAACAGTAAATTAGTTTTCAGTAGTTTCATCGAAATGTTCCCTATCCATGGCTTATGATGTTTTATTTTTTGACAACAAGAAGCATGTACTTCGTCTTGTGGAGATAAATGTGCGTCATTTCAGGTTGGCGTCCTCTATAGGTGGGAAATCGTGGCTAAGGGGAAGTAACAGCGTTTTATACGTCTATTTCGAGTAATTAAATTATTATTTCTTCTTTACACTTGATAATATTTTTGTTCTTTTGTGCGAGTATAACCAATTTTAATCATATAATGCAAATCTGATGTAAAAATAAAAATTTGGAGTATGGCCGGTGACCTTTAAAGAAAAAATTGAATGCTTCCGTTTTAACATAAGTCAAAGTTCTATTGAATGAGAGAATATCAGAAAGAGAAAAGTCATCTTTTTCAGCCGTGTAGAATAAGAAAATATTTGGATATTTGAATCAGCTACTGGTACCATCGTTCAGAATGATAGGCAACATATAGGACGTGGTAAAGACGATTGCCGCTACCAAAAAGGCGACCAAGCATAACTTGTCCATGACACGACCGACAGAGTTCCAGGTGATTTCATCCCGAGGTCTTTCCTTCTTGAGGTCTTCAAACATCTTAATCTTCAAAACGTTAATATACCGCCTTCTGCGGCAGAATGTCTCCATCTTCGTCAAAGTCTGACTCCTTCCTAGAAGGGCTGACGCTTGAATTGCAACAGAGATATTGTAAACAGTTCGCCAAACCCTTCAGCCAACGTGGAACGGGTTCATTCTTTGGTTTTTGGTAGATTCTGAGGGTAGCGGCGCTGAAAATCACCATGACACTCAAGTAGTAGCTGATCATGGACAGAGGAGAGGATGACTTGGGCAAATCTGAAGTAACGGTGCCCAAGAACACCACATAAGCCAAGAAGCAAGTCGCTGAGAAGCCTACCCTCTCTCCTGACTCGGCCGGTAGGATAAAAACAAAGATATTCAGGATCGACAATGCAAATATGGGCAGCAAAAGATTGATCATGAAGTACATGCTTTTCCTCTGTACAGAGATGGCAAATTCCACGTAGGATCTGCCGTTTAGAATAGAAGAACTTGCAGAGGTTTTCAATAGTGTCCACTCTACATTATCATCATACGATTGAGTTCCGACACTGGTTGATGAAACAGAAAGAGAAAGTTCATCCGCTGTGGAAACCCAGGTTGAGAATTTCACAATACAGTCCTGTCTGTCGAATGGACAATAACGCACACTGGCCGTGCAGGATGCCTTTACAGTTACTCTCTGTTCTCAAAGACACCAGTTGTTAACTGAATTCTGACTTTTGATGAGGTATCTTCAATCTGAGACACATCATCGACTGAATTCATCAGTACAAGAGGTGGAACCCATAAACTGCTTGCGAGGACCACAGCACTTACATTTGGAGCTGTGTGGCTTTGTGATAAAGAGTAGATCATTTCTTTCCAAGTAATAGTTAGATATCCACTAACGTCCAGAAACCCAGCAGCCTGGTTAAATTCATTAATGGAGAGCATTTCACACTGACGTTCATTGTTTTGGCTTGATCATCGACAGGAATGATGGTCATATACCCAGCGTAACTCTTATCCAGATCACTAAGGGCTTGAATCAAATCGTCAGGACACGTAATCTTACAATAAAAACCAACACTATAGAGCAAAAACAATTTCACCAAGAGCATCCTTCTCGTCATTTTTCTGTTCGCTTATTTAGTCACAAGATATGAAACAGTTTGTTTGCGTTACTCGTGACCTTCAATTTTAGAATCTTCTGTCTAACCTACTCCAATGATAAATTATCATACAGCGCTCCGCAAAAGTTTATTGTATAGTGCCGGATCGAATTAAAACTAAATTGATATTTTTAAAAAATTAATCATTGATAGGCTAATTTTACAATTGTAATTGTGGTCCAATTTTCGATTAAAACTTAGCGGTCCCTGAAGAAGACGTAAATATTATTTAAATATTGTCAGTACTGGTTTACAGAGTTTTCATAACAATGCATTTAAGAATACCTCAAAGCTAATTGACTGATTAAATGCTATGATAAACTACTTATTGGGAGCGTGATAAAATCGACACGCACAACTTCCATTTCTTGCACAGAAATCTCTCTCTCTCTCTCTCTCTCTCTCTCTCTCTCTGTATATATATATATATATATATATATATATATATATATATATAAAATAGTAATAACATTAATAATAAGAGCTAGAGAACATATGCAGCTCACCTTGGCAAATCTCCTTAATATTCACGTATTGCTGAATTTAAAACAGTATGTTTTAGACTCCCCTCTCCACCTTTTATTTCCTTAGAAAATGACAAATGGGTAGTAGTCCTACATCCCGGCACATATGTTTTTGCTTAGAATATGACTAAGGGTGCGGTAGACATGTATCCGCTACACATATCTTTCTTTGGAACACGACCAAGATGTTGTTTGTCCCAAATCAATGATTTATTTGCAGAACTTCCATTCAGATCTACTGCCATAACTGTGGTTGACCGGTCATCATTAACCTTCTCTATATAAGACTGAATCAATCATTTCAGAGATACAAGTGTGTTCTCGATAAGATCAATATATAGATCCTAACTGAAACAAAGACCAGCTTGCTTTGCAATTCATCTGGGCTATTTTGCAAAAAATAGACTGTATTGTGCAAAATACTCTACCTCCTGTATAATCAGGGTTAGATGCAAAAGTTTATTACCAAGCTTTCAGAGTAGCATATGATGATATGAGTTGTAATATTGCTGGCAATAATCTCTTTAATATGTGTAAAGTTACAGCACTGCGTATTATTAATGGCAAAATTAGATCAGAACAAAAATATATAGGTACATTCACTTACCCTGGTCAGCACCTGTTTTTAAAATAAATGCTTCTCATTGATACACATTTTTGTGTACATGATCTTACAGACTTTTCTGACCATTTTCCACATAAGATTGTGCTAATTTGTTACGAAAATCGAGTTAGAAATAATCTAAAGTATGTATCATTTATTAAAGAAGGATATAGATTTTGCAGATAGGCTGTATAGAGAAGATAGATAGATAGATAGACATACAGACAAATAGACATCCTGTAGATTGTGTCAGTATGTTGGATCCAATCGATCCATGAGTAATTTTCAGATCCACTTACAGGTATAACAATAACATTTTTAAATGGAGACGGTGGAGAATAAGAGGTGGGGGTTTTCTGTCGATAATGATGCATGTTGTCCAGAATTGTTTAATACAATAGGTGCAGAGAAAAAGCGTAAATATATGATACATTTTTTTTTCTTCAAAAATGTCTTTTCCGAATGCCAGGCTTTTACGTTGTAGCCAAACGTCCCCTCATTCCTGGGTTGAGTGATGAAAATAAACGACAGAAAGACTAATTTACTATCCTTTGTTGATATGTAAATCTGTAATGTGTGTATATACTTTGGTCCATGACTGTAGATTCTGTTCCTAGATAATGAGCTCTAAATGGGTCGTTGATTTGAGTTTCAGTTCTAGAAAATTAACCCGTGTACAGTTTTGAATAATTTCCCATTAGATGATTATGTCAGGTGGGCTGTGTTGCGAGAGAGGTCTGATGGGTTGTGCTTGCGACATAGTCATAATAACGTCATGGACATGTATATATAAAGAAAGTATTGAGTCATTCATAATTCCTATTTCTTAGTATTGTTCTTGATTTAATATCAGTCTGCACATGTATTTAGTATTGTGTTTTGATTTAATTTTTGAGCAATCATTTATTTAATTATTTATTGGAATTACAAAGTGTTCACATCATTGTTCGGACTAAACTCGATTCTGGGACTATTGCGAATTCATTCAAAGAAGTTCTGGACAAACGCCATGGCGATACATCAAGAGTGTTGGCACTTGAGCACATTCAAGGTTTTAGTGCATCAGCACATTCAGGACCTGAAATTCATTCGAAACACTCTATTATTTTAGACTTGTGATTAAACTTTTAGGATTATTTTGGATCTAATTCAAAATACAGTTAGTTCCTCATAAATTTTCATTTTATAACTTAGAGAATTAAATCATTTGTTTAGTTTTACAAAACGTGTAGGTTTTGTTTCTTTCCGTTACTTAGTTTAAAACCATATATTCGTAACATATCGAAATCTAATTGAAAAATGAAATGAATTACAAAACAAATAATTTAAACAAAAGTGAGACACTGACCCATAATTTAAAACAGTCATCGTTACAAAATTAGAAGAAAAGTATATATTTTTCATACGCCTTTTCAGAGATTACTCAAAAAAGGAAAGAAGAAGCAAACATTAAATTACTTATACATACAACACATAAATCTAAATATCGTTAAATAAGGAAACTTTCATGCAAACCAATATAATAATCCCATCTAAAAGCTGTCTCTATTGAATGTACATGCCTTGGAAAACTTATATATTTAGAATTTATAATTTCTCTGTAACTGAAAAGTTATTTAAGTCATAATAAATTAATACATTAAAAACTTGGCAAATAGTTAGGAGAGAAATTCTCCTAAATAATAAAATAGTATTTAAACCAAAAAGAAAATCTGGATTATCCTTTTACAAACGTTCAATTTATTTCCATGTACCAACAAAAAGAATTAATTTTATCATGTTTTCATATACAGACATTTCAGTCTTGTAAAGTGAACACAAATATCTCCTAGAAGCAAGAAAATCAGGCACAGTTTCATTGAACTCACTCCTTATAAATAAAATATTTTAAGCACAATATCAACATATTAACTAAACCTCGTTTGAGCAATTTGTATGTACTCAAAATATCATATGGTTTTCTGGAGTAACAAAACCTTGTGTACTTGTTCCACCTATCCATAAACTAAAATCTCAAATCATTGATCCAGTTCATAGAAAGAACCTGTGATATAGTTTCCTTGTGTGGCCTACAAAAAGAACACAAACTATCATGCCTTAAATTCAATTTAGGCCACAAAGGATTCAGATTTCATACTAAATATCAAATATCGTTATTTAAAATCATTAATATTATTATCTGCAGTAGAATTTCTATAATTTAGGTCAATATCTGGACAGTTCTTTGGATGAATGTTGTTATGTTTACTATGTCTACTTTTCAGATTGAAATTCATTTGCAATTTCTGTTGCGTATGAATGTCATACGCAATATTTGTTTTTTTTTTATCGAACAATTGGATAATCGTAACTTATTTTTTATACACCCAGAAGCAGGTAAATATTTTAAGAAAAAGGGAGAGCTCTTATTCAATATAGAAAAAGCAATGTAACGTGATTGTCTCACTTAGAAACAAGAATTCGATACAATTCTGATAATTGTTAAGGTACGATAAAGAAATCTCGACCCACATGTTAGCTTAGTTTAATATATATTTATATGTCTCAGAATGATACAGTGGGATTAGGCACAAGTTCTAAGAACTTAATTAACCCTCTCTTTATATAAAACAATTATTGCAACACATTTCAATATAACAACAGCGCATCACAAACTAATAAAGAAAAATGATTGGAGAGAGAGAGAGAGAGAGAGAGAGAGAGAGATGTAACTCAGAGTACGCATTATATTAGAAGCATATATTATTTAATTTTGTTTAACATTTTATTATCGTAAACGACAATTATTTTAAAACATTCTTCTCATTAATAGTAGGTGTGAATGTGGTGAACCAGAAGGAGTGGAAAAGAAAGCTTATACTGCTGTAAATATCCTATCATCAGAAAGTGAACAATAAGAATATTGTCCCATTATATAGATAAGACTTAGTAAGTAATGGGTAAACTCGTGAAATCGCTTAAGGTAATTGTGAAGATTCCTAAGGCGGTCAAAAGCACATAATACCAACTAAAGGATTTGTTTAATCATTACATATGTCTTCACACTAAACAGTGGCGTAGCGAGGATACTTCGCGCCCGGGGACAAAACATAAACTTGGCGCCCCCTTCGAGTGCATCTGAAATAACGAATAGTTGTATTTTCCTCATTTTGGCGCCCCTGGCACATGGCACCCGGGGACAACTGTTCCACACACCCCACCCCCCGCCCTCCCCAAGCTAAGCCACTGACACGAAACTGATATATACTCACATCAACCACATTATCAAATTTGGGCCCGGGTGGCCGAGTGGTCAAAGGCGCTCGCATTTACCGATCACTGACATCTCACCTCTGTCCGCGTGGATTTGAGTCTCAGACTCGACCAACGCGGGCATATGAGAAAGTTTACCTGTAGGTTACCGTGGGTTGGTGATTCTTCTCGCGCGCGGGTTTTCCCGGGTTCTTCCTCCACCAAGCATATTGGCCGCCATGTATAGCCTATCACCTGCTGAACAATAGCATTAAACCCACAAAAACCACAAACCACATTATCAAAGTACATGATTATTGCTAATAAGGTCTGGGCAGCTTAAATTATGCATTTTTATTTAATACGTTTCGCCTATGACAATTATACTTAATGTAAAAGCACCTTAATGTAAAATCATCATGATTGGAAAAATGGCAGCTCGTTAAACATGACAATGTCATTCAAATATTAATAATTCCAACTGTTATGAATGAACCGAATTTTCTGCAATAAGGTAAAATGAAGAGAGACTGTCGCAAAGTCATCCGTGTCGACCTATGACCAGCCAGGTTACGGGAGAAATGAAAATGATAATGAAGTGAAACTGAAGTAGGGATACTTTCGGGCCAAGAAATACAACTTCCTATCTCTGCGCTACATAAGTCTTCTAAATAGTGAAGATTAGCGGTTGGTTGGCTTTGTTTTGTTTTGTCTGAAGTCCTCTAAATAGAGGCGGATTAGTGGTTGGTTGGCTATTGTTTTTTTGTCTGAAATCCTCTAAATACAGGGGGATTTGTGGTTTGTCGGCTACGACCGACGTCAACAAGCACATATAATAATGCTTTACTGAGCTGTCTAATGGAAGCAGAAAACCCTTATTCAAAAGTAGCATCTGTGGTCCAACCCTTATTCAAAAGTACCATCTGTCGTGCTTGTAAGCTATACTTATCGACTGTATTTTACGTTCTAGTTTGGTCTCATTTGTTTCAATCTTTTTAAATTTTTTTTTTGTACATTGAATCATTATTGGCAATAAAATTTAAAATAATTCATAAAAATAAACAAAACCTTAACGCATCCAGTTTTAATTAATCGCACTGAAGTAGCAGCAATAGTATATTACCAAAACGAATACACAACTAATTGTGTCCTTAGTAATGTTTTTTGTACGAATGTCGAGAAAACACCAAGCAGTAATCTCCTCTATTTAGAGGACTTTAGTCAGTAAACCAAGTCTTCATTTTGTTTAATATGCAACAAATGGTGTTTTATTTATTCTGCCACATTTGGTATTTATTTTCTATTGTGTAAAACAGTGAAAAGACACGATGCGGGTGGCAATGATCTCAATAGAATTACGTTCTTGAAGTACTGAACTGGCAAGAATAAACAACTTTAATGTCATTAAGAGAGCTGTTGCGATGAGACTTTTGGAACTACTTGTTCCCATTAAAGAAATATATCTGACCTTAAGTATGTTAATGAAACCTGTATTTCCATATTTAGGCGTATTTAATTTTTTTTTCTGCTCCTTCTCTGTATCTCCACAACAGGGTGTACAGGTCATAAAATGTGTCAACTGTGGACCATCTAGAGTACATTTAAGTAATCAACGAGGTGATACCAAGAATTGCCTAAAAACGACCTATAACCAGTACAACCTTAACTTCAAATATTACCGTTTTCATAATTATTTTTACACATGCATCATGGAAACCGTTAGTAACTGTACTTACATGACCTGTCGCTATGGTTTACCCTTTCAATATATCTGCAATACTCTACAACAAACGGTACTCATTTTTAAGAAACAAATTTGTGACTAAATGTAAAGTAAACTTTTTACAGTAGCGATTTTAACTTGCTTGACAATGATGTTGAAAACGATGGATAAATTTGGTGTTGATTAGTTTTGATTGCAAAGCTAATTAAATGACAATAGAAAATTGGATACAGCGTCAACCATCGAACTAGACTGCAAGCTTTCCAAGGCCACAACAAAAATTCACGTTTGAACGTAGAAATAAACAAAACAAGGAACAGAATTCCTTACCAGTAAAATCACAATCATTAAAGTCTGTGACCGCTCCGGTGGTCTAGTGGTAAGAGCGTCCGCCTCGGATGCGGGAGGTCGTGGGTTCGATCCCCGGTCGAGTCATACCAAAGACTTACAAAAATGGTACTAACAGCTGCC